>VXBC01006600.1:253903-296092 GCA_013399945.1 Ploceus nigricollis
TCCCCGCGCCCGCCTCAAGGGTTTTCCCCTTCCTCCCTCCTTCCCTGCCTGCTTCTCTTCTTCCCCGAGGCAGCGCAGATCCTGACGGGATCTGGCGAATTTTTCTCGGGAAGAGGCCAAGTTTAACCCCTTGTCCTGGCTCAGTGGCACCGGCTGGCACAGTTGTTCTGTTGTTCTAACCTGGGATATTCCAATTGTGGAGCCTCCCTCCCTGGAGGTGTCCCTGTGCCCGTGCTCTGGGATGGCCCTGCTTGAGGGGGTCGGACCAGATGGCTCTGGGCAGAGCCTTGGCTGATAACGCCAAGGTTGTAGGTTTGGTCCCCGTGTGGGCCATTACAAGTTGAACTCGGTGATCCTTGTGCGTCCCTTCCAACTCAGAATATTCTGTGCTCTGTGACCCACTGTGGTCCCTTCCAACCTTACCCAGTCCGTGGTTATGTGAGTCTGTGATAATGTCTTCCAAGGAAATAATTGGAATTTACTTTTAAATTACCACAGCATTTGAATGCCCATCAGTCATTGTGTATATTTAATTAAACGTAAGTCTTAAATCACTGGATCATGGCGTGGGAAAGGTTGGAAGGCATCAAAGTGGGGTCATATGGTCCAACCTCCCTGCTCAAGCAGGGTCATCCCAGAGCACAGGCACAGGATTGTGTCCAGACAGATCTGGGATATCTCCAGTGAAAGAGACTCCACACCCTTTCTGTGCAATGGTGGAACTTCCTGGGCATCAGTTCCTGCCCGTTCCTCTTGTCCCATTGCTGGGCACACCGAGCAGAGCCTGCTCCGTGCTCTGACACCTCCCTGCAGACACTGACAGACAGGGATGAGGTCCCTTCTTATCATATCTTCTCGAGGCTGAACAGCTCCAGCTCCCTCAGCTTTTCCTCATAAAAGAGAAATGTTCCAGTCCCTTCATCATCTCTGCTGAACCCACTCCAGGAGCTCCATGTCTTGTACTGAGGAGCCCACAGCTCGACATTCCAGATGAAATGTGGGAGCTGGCCTCTTCTCCCAGGCAACCAGCAACAGGACAAGAGGAAATGGCCTCAAGCTGCACCAAGAGAGGTTCATGATGGACACCAGGAAGAATTTTTTCATGGGAAGGATTGTCAAGCATTGGAACAGGCTGCCCAGGGAGGTGGTGGAGTCTCCATCCCTGGAGGTGTTCAAGAAATGACTGGACATGGCACTCCGTGCTGTGGTTTAGTTGACATGGTTGTGTTTGCTCAAAGGCTGGGCTCTATGATTTTGGAGGTCTCTCCCAACTTTAATGATTCTGTGATTCTGGGAAAGAGCCATTTTAAATGTCTCTGTTAATCTTTTCCTTATCTCTTGTGGCAGCTGAACTCAGTTTTTGCTCTCCTGCCTGCCCCAGGCAGCTGGAGCTTGAGCCAATCCCAGATTTCTACCTCTGGAAGTTACTGTGTGTCTGGAAACTGGAGGCAGGGCCACAGAATCATAGAATATCCTGAATTGGATGGGACTCACAAGGACCATGAAATCCAGCTCCTGGACTGCCTCTAACAAGGGTTGATAGAGAACTACTCAATATAATCAGTGGTATTTGAAATGTGAATTTCACTGATAAAATCTGGGCAGTTTACTTCAGGGTAAGACAAGTCCCACTCTTAAATGTACCTACATTTATTAGTTTATCAGGCACCATAAGGAAACTCAAGGGGGATGTGGAACAAGTAGGGACCTGGATTGTAAATGCAGTTTTCCAGGTGAATCCCACCTGAAATGTCCCAAGGCCCTCCAGGAGCCAATCCATTAGGTAAGCTCTGAGCATGATACAAATGCACTGAGCACCATATAAAAATGATTCCTAGAAACTCTTTTAAAGAGCAGTCTGGTATTCCCATCCATCTTTTGCAGAAGTGCTGGGACATAACCAACAGGCTGTTGGATATCCTGGAGACAGGATACCAAATATACTGTACCCTTTCTACTGAAGCTGGATCACTATGCAGAAATGAAGGAAGGAAGGAGGGAGGGAGGAAAGATTTCAGTTATTTTATAATTATTGGTCTTGGGATCACTATTGGTGTTCTTGCAAGAAAAGGCAGAAATGTGCTAATTAAAATTACTGATGCCAGAAAGTTGGGAGACATCAATAAAGATGATGTTAATGGTAACACACAGGAAAAATCAAATGCTCCTGAAGGCTGGAATGGTAAAAATGGAAGAAAATGACTGAGAGAAATAGGAGCGTGTGTTCTGATTAATATACAGAGAAGGGATGGTATAAATACTGGAAAGAGAAAATGAAAGGGAAAATGGAGCTTCATAAATTTTTATGATACAGTTGTTATCAACAGCAGGGAATTGCACTAAATGACCCTTCCCAGCATTTGATCCCAGTTCCTCATCATTTCTCCTCTGTCTTTGCTTTCACCCAAAGATGTCAGAGTGCTGTAGCCTCTGATCAAACTTGTGAAGAAGATAGTTATCCCCATTTTTCACACTGGAAAACTGAAACAGTATTTGAGTTGCCAAAACCACAAAAAATTCACTGGATGAACAGGCCTAAAAGCAAACAGCTCCTCTCCAGGGCTGTACCCTGTGCATTCAGGACAGCAGCAAAACCTACTTTCTGTCATGCATTGTATGTCCAATTGATTTCATATAAAGGTTTAATAAACATTCTTCATTTAGGCATTTTTTCAAATGTCCTTGCTTTAATAAACAGTCATTATTCCTCTATTTTTAGAACTTTATGCTCTGCATATTCTCTGAACAACATCAGTGTACCACTTCTCTCCAATTTACAGGTGGAAAAACTATTAAAGAGTTATTTAGGTGATTTATGGAGGAAAGAGAATAAATCCAGAGCAGTGGTAGAGCTGCGAATCTGATTCTTACATTCTGTTCTATCTTCTAATAGTTTCACTTTTTCATATGGAAAAAAGGATGTTGTCTGAAGTCCCTGGGAGATTTGGTTCTAATGGGATGAAGGCAAGCCCAAAATAATCTATCAAATTGATGGTTTGTAGTAAATCCTGAACATTCTGTTTCAGGTCCTGGTGACAAGTTTTTTGTTGGTTTCTTGTTGCTTTCCTTCATCAGAAAATTGCTTGTAAAAGCAGAAGCCTTCAGCAAAGTACTGACTTTGATAAAAATGTGAGGGAATCTCTCTTGTGTTACAGAATCCAGGTTTCAGTCAAATGTAGAGAAAGCTCCATAAAAGCTGATGATTTGAGCTCTCAGCTGGGAGAGGGGAGCTGTGGTAGTGTCCAGTGAGAAGTTTTTTCATTATCCAAACTGATAATCTCAGCAGAAACTCAGGAGACATGAGCAGGGTGATAGTCCGGGTTTCTGTCAGCACTACAAGGCACCCACATAAAAATCTCTGACTTCCTTCCTTCCTTCCTTCCTTCCATCACTGTCTGATTACCCCTATTTTTCTCAATTAAGTGAGGGAGAGCCCTGTAATTAGCCCAAATCTTTACTCAGCTAAACTTTTATAAGTTGTGACTTGCTCCTTTGTCTTCTAAGATCCTTGTTTTCTTCTGATTCTTGAGAACTTGTGTAGAAATGTAAAATTATTTTCTCATCCACTCTGTCTACACAGAGGTTGATGGTAGGTGGAAAAGGCAACTGTCCCCTGTAATTTATTAAGGAATGATTAATATGGAGGGAAGACATTTAGTTTAATACTACTGCTATTATTTGAGCAGTCCATGCCATTACCTCATTTAATTTACAGAGCTTATTAAACCTGGTATAAACAAAAAGGTAGGAAATTTCATTATAGTGTAGCATGTATTGTCTTTCCTTCTATTAAGTGACAGAGCTGGGGGTAATGGCTCTGAAGAGAGCGAGTTCTTTCCGGTGTTTGGGAGCACAGCTGCAGCCAGGCATCCTCCACTTTTCTGCAGGATGGTAAATATTCATTAAAGGAACCAGAACGAGCAGGTAGCTCTGAACTGCAGGGTTTATTTCAAGCTGTGCTGATGAAATAGGGATTTGGGGGAAAAAGAAAAGAGAAAATGGCAAGATGCTAAATATTTCACATAATGCACAGTAACGCCCTTTATTGTAAGAGGATTTTTTTTTTTAAATCATCTAAATCAACCTCCACTGAAGAAGTCAACTGCATATGTAAGGACTCTACGTAGTACTCTGGCATTGGTGAAGGAAAAGTACATAGTAAATACCATTAAAGGCACCAAAATGTGAATGTTTATACATCTCTGCTTCTTTTTGGATTTACAAAAAAAAAGATAAAACATTATATGAGCATTTCTGGGCAGTGCCTGGAGTGGGAGCTGAATGGAAAGTCACCAGTGCAGTTTTTCTAATTTATTAAACATAACAAAGCACAAAGAAATTCTTAAGAAAAGCTCCAAGGGAAAATGGCAAACCCACAGAAGATCAGGAAGAAAATTTCAGGTAAAAAATCTGGTGTGAAAAAAACAAATCAGCAGCTGGGGGACCCACTTGATGAGTTGCTGTTATTAACGAAGACCTCCAAAGCAAATGTTAATGTGTTAATTAGAGGCAGGGTAATAACCTCCTAGATTTCCCAGTGGGAAACAAAACAAAACAAAAACAAGACAATTTCTGTTCTGGATTTAACTGGCTGAAACCAAACATGGCATGAAGGGAACTCTCCCAGTACTGAGTCTGCATTTTCTGATGTGGGTTTGCAGCATCACTGCCCCAGTGGTACCGTGCAACACTTACTGACCCTGCAGCATGACCAGGTGCAGTCATGGGAGACAGGAGTTCATTTATCTTTCTAGAAAATCAAACAAAATGCCTTTCCTGACTGGTAGCTTTGATTTCTAGAAAGAAGGGAAAGATCCCACATTGGCTTAATGAGACTGGTTCCAAGGAAGGAAAGAAGTCAGGACCGTCTCAGGTGGAGCCCTGGTGCAATAGCAAGGGAAGTAAAATTCATGATCTATCCTGAAGGGCTGAACTTCCTATCACAGAGTCTTGTCTTTGCATTTTATTTTGGCTTCCAAGACTGAAGTCAACTTCTTGGGGTTTTTTCCCTCTCCCAACCAAACCTCAGGCAAACTTGGTGCTGAGCCAAATCAAACCATGTATTTTAAAATTGCATTCTCTTGAGACCCAGAAGCATGAAGGAATGGAGGTCTCTAAGGATATTTAGAAACATGTGAACTCTTTGACTCATATTCTGCTGTTTTCTATAATTTTGCTGCCTTGAGCTGTGGTGCCCACTATTCCCAGGAAGGCTCAGGAGGGAAGGAGGGTGTTCAAGACTGTGCCCAGTCAGTGGAGCACACTCCTGGGACAGCCAGGATTGGAGCCCCAGGGCTTACATTCCAGGATTGCACTTGGTGTCTTTCCCAGTAAAGACACAGCCTTTCAGCTCGTTCAGTTCTGAGCCAACCCCAGATTGTTTTCTTTTTACTTATTCAAACTGCTATAAAAAATCTCTTTTTTTTAAAATGTATTTTGTCCTTATGCAGTTCTGGTTCTTTGTCATTAAAACATCGAGTCAGTTTTTTGCAGGAACTGTGACAGTTGCATCATACTCTGTTCTCTGTCAAATCCCTCCCCAAATCCCTCCAGCTGCTCTGGAAGCTTACACTTTTGCTAGAGCCCCTTGATGTGTAAAATGTGTGCAATGTTTTGATCAAAGGGGTTCTTGTACTTAATGCAAATTTCAGCACACATACAGCAGTTGGATGTGAGTGTGTGGATCCAATTCTTCCATCTCCACTGGGCCCCCAGGACATCAATCCAGCAAGGAGAGCAGGGTTGACTGGTGCAGAACACTTCTGCTTCTTTATTTTTAAATTTATATTAAGCTTGCTCCATATATGATAATTTTAGCTAATATTCTAAATGCCCATCAGCTAAAAGGTTATAGTGACCACATCTGAGAAAACTTGTCCTTTTTTCGCTCACTTTTTTTTTTTTCTCTCGCATCTGAGCAAACAACATAATTAAAGATCTCCTTTCTGCAATTCTTTTGGACGCTTCAAATGACATTTTAGATACCAGAGAATCATTTTCTGAAAATGTGTTTTCAAACACAGACCAAAGTACATTAAGTAGAGAGACTGTTTTCTGTGGGAATTAGTGGTCATTGGTGATCAACCTCACACTTACTGAATTATTTGGAGTGTATATGAATATTGATCCTTACAATGTTTTCTTTATTTTCCAGTCTCTGTCTGTTCATCTGTGCTACCTACAAATTTCTTTGTCAGTTTGAAGCCAATCCCCCTTGTTCCTCTTAGTACATGCCCTTGGAAAAAGCCCCTCTCCAGCTCTCAGGGGTGAGTGTCCCTGTCCTCTGTCCTGTTTCAGAGAAAATCCTCCTGCATTACACTTCCCTCTTGGTAAAAAGAGTTACCCTAAGTTATAGGTGAGATGCTGCTGACCTGTGTGAGTTCATTTTACAATGGCTGCATAGAGTCCCTGCTGTCCACATGAAATAATTTCTTGGGAACCACTGAAACAGTGAGCTCATAAATTTAAGTCAGCCAGGACGTAGAATGATTTCTCTCATTCCTCTGATTTGTTCATCCTGTGCTGCTTTGATGGCTGGAATAAAAATGGAATAAAAGAGCATTGTAATTTTATTGAGCTCCTTAGTTGCCAAATTAAAAATTGATAATTTATTCTCATTTAGGATTCTATAGCAAAAGGATACTGCTCTTGCAGTAAAACAAAGTTTTTCAAGAGAGTCTCTGGACCACATAAAGTATGGAACTAAAAACCATATCAGATATGTTTAGAAGACATTTCTTTTCCATGTTACACACAGTTCTGCCCTGGGTCTCTCAGTGCAGGCACAACAGTTTTCCAAAGTGCTCTGTGAAGTGCCTTTGTGTCTGACTGCCTCAATACCTCACCTGAGTTTATTTATTTTGTAAGAAGAATATTGCACACCAAAAAAAGGTGAGACAGAAGAAGACCTGTGGTTTGACTGAAAATCACAGACTCATAGAACATTTAGGGTTGGAAGGGACCTGAAAGATCATGTCATCCTGCCAGGTGCATTTCAGCTTGCACTAGAATTTTGCTCTTTGGGGCAATCTAACATTCTTGCATCAATGTCACCATTAGGCATAGAAAAGTGAATTGATAGCAGGTGTGTCTTCTATAATACAGCTTTTAATCAGAATTTGTTCTTGAAATGTCACCCTCTTTCTTTAGAAACATGTTCTTTACATATCAAAATATTAACTTTGTGAGAGTATTATTTCTCAGCATAACAGATATACAGGATTTTAACTGTCACATTGTTTACAAGTCCGAACCAGCAGTGCAGTGTTAGGTCTTTTTATCTGCTCTGAACTTCATGTAGTTTTTAATGTCAGTGTTTTGATGCCTCAGGTTCTAGTCCATAAAAGTGGCATAGCAATGTGATCCTATGGGAAGATACCAGGGGTTACAATTAGGAGAAGTTCAGAAAAGAGGTTGAAGTTGCTGAAGACTGAAAACAAAGTGTACAAGCCAGATTTTTTCTCTTTCTTCCTACAGTTGTTGTTTTCCCAACCCTCTTATCTGTATCTTAATAAAAACCCTCCTACAGTTTCAGTGAGGGACTGGAGCTGTGTGTAACAGAGAAGCAAAGATTTCCTTACTGTTTTGTTTTGATGTTGCTAGATCAGCTCCTGCGTCAGACTTTTTTTAAAATCTGTTTATGTTGAGTTAGTTACAGGCTGAGCTGCTTTGTTTATTTACCAAGCAGGTGCAGCAAGTCTGGAGATTTTTTCATGCTCCTGTTAAGTGTTGTCTTACACTATGATTTAAATCAGATTACTGTGACCAAAATGTAATAAAGAGAAGCAGTAAATATGTTACAAAATATGTATGAATATGTCACAAAAAATCCTGTTAAGACATTTGGAAGATTTCATGCTTTAAATGCAAATTCTTGTCCATAGATGTACACATTCACAGAACCATGGAATCATGGATTGGTTTGGGTTGGAAGGGACCTTCAAGATCATCCAGTTCCACCTCCTCTGCCATTGGCAGGGACCCCTTCCACTATCCCAGGTTGCTCCAAGCCCCATCCAACCTGGTCTTGAACACTTCCAGGGATGAGGCATCCACAGGCAACCTCTGTCAGAGCCTTACTACTCTCTGAGTAAAGAATTTCTTCCTAATGTCCAATCTAAACCTACTCTCTTTCAATTTAAAACTATTCATGGTATAAATTAGTACTCCTCTTTTACAAAAATATATTAATAAAAATACTTACTGATTTTCCAGTTGTTTTTATTTTCATCACAAATGCATGTATTCACTCTTACTATTGGATTTCTCTTTGTGAATTGAAAAGTTTTAAAGCAATTATTTATGTTTTTCTTAGGTAATTGTATCCCAAAAGAAGTCTAAGTAATTTTGTGCACAGGGTTGCTCTCTTACACAAGTTCCTTTAATGTGGTACCTGAGAGATTTAACCACCGAGCTATTTCAAAGCAGTGTGGTTGTGGAAAGGTAGAAAAATGAATTTTACATACATGAAGTTTGGCAGTGGAGCTTCTGGAATTTCAAGATTATCTGTAATTTCCCTGCAGTGCAGATTACACCCTTTCTTTAGGGCTGGAGAAGAGTTGCAGCAGTTTTATTTACATCTAGTAGAAATTAGGAAAAAGTCCTCAGCACTTGTTCTTCTGTGGATAGATCCAGTCCCTGCCCCACTTCAGTCAGTCTCTGCCTGAGAAATACTTCACAGGAAACAAAAATGGAAAAGAACAAATTCAATAGCAATAGGAGTGTTATTTTTAAGCTACTGTGCTGAACAATGTCCCCTCAGAAAAAATAACACAAATGCATGACTATTGACCACAATAAATGAGGAATTTAGGCTTCTGTTGTCTTTCTTATGTTGCAGCTGCAGATTGAAGTATTAGAATTACCGGAAAGTCACCTGTGGAATATCTGACATCCTTAAATACAGGCTTGATGATGTTTATTTTTAAGCACATGGAGCAACAATCCTTCATTATTTTGCCTTTTCACTCTGAATTAAAGTATTTGTCTTGAATTTCAAGAGACAACTTGATACATTCATGCATGAGCTAAAATAAACCGCAGTGAGCCCACAAAGGAAGAGATTCTATAGGAGAATGGCTTTTACTCTGTTAGACTGGCCAAATATTTGCAGCTTTGCAATGACTCATCCATTTTCCTCTCTTCTTCAGCAGAATTTTGGAAGAAAGGACTAAGGAAAGAGCTAATGATACTCCTAGAGGAAAAGAAGATCAAATCCTTTTTTTTGGTGCTTAATTTTATCTGAACCAAATCCTTCATTGCCATAGTGTGGCCACAGAAATGAGCAGAGCTACCCCATTCATCCCAGCTGAGGAACAAGCCTTTAATCTTCTGCTTTTATTGATATTTATTATTTATTTTACAATAAATGCTACAATTTAGCATCCATTATTATTTTTATGCAAGGAAATACTTGGGATTGGGGATGTATCCTTATAAAAGTTTGGCAGCACGTACAGTGGGTCATCCTGAATGCTGGGACTAAAGGGAAGCTCATAAATCATCAGTGCAGTGTCCTGCTGCCACCAACCACCTCATGGCATGAGCCTGATCCTGAACTGGAATTCAACCATAAAACAATCTGTTTGTGGTGCTGTGTTTGCCTTTTCCCTCAGGTTGCAGGTTAAACAGTTCTTTTCTTCCCCTTCCCTTCTTTTCTCCTGTTCCTGCCCTCCTTGGATAGGGCCGGGGTCAGTCGCTGTGGCAGATACATTTTGCACCCTTGGGGTTCTTAGGTCTGCAGTTTCCTAATGGCACAGTCCTTTGGGACTGATTTTGGAAATGTTAAATCCTCAAAAGCAATAATTAATGAAAGTGATCTCATTTCTGGCCTTTCACTCCAGCCCTGTGCACTGTAACAGTGTCAGTAAAGATGCTTGAGGGACTGGGTTGGGAACTGGGCTATGGAGCCTGTCTGGCAAAAAAACCATATTGGTTTCTAGACCTTATACGATTGTAAAACATAATTAAAAGTTGGAAGGTAAGTACCCACAAGTGTGCATATCAGTTGTGCAAACCAGAAGGGAGGAGAAAACCCTTCAGGTTTACTTCCATTTATTTCGTTTTTCTCTTACTCACAGTTAAAGGGATGAACTGTTTTCTAACAAAATTAAGGAATACACACAGAATCATTCTACCTTGGTTTAGAAGGGACCTTCAAGATCATCCAGATCGAAATCCCCCTGCCAGGGGCAGGGACAGCCTGCATTAAACCAGGTTGCTCAAAGTCCCATCCAGCCTGGTCTTGAACATTTCCAGGGCTGGGGCAGCCACAGCTTCTCTGGGCAACCTGTTCCGGTGTCTCAACACTCTCACAGTAAAGAACTTCTTCCTAATATCCAATCTAAAGCTGCCCTCTTTCAGTCTGAAGCCATTCCTCCTTGTCCTGCCACTCTATGCACTTGTAAATAATCTCTCTCCATCTTTCCTGTAGACTCCTTCATGTACTGGAAGGCCAGAATTAGGCCACCCCAAAGCCTTCTCCAGGCTGAACATCTGAATTCTCTCAGCTTTTCCTCACAGCAGAGCTGCTCCAGCCTTCTGATCATTTCTGTGGCCTCCTCTGCACTGGCTCCAGCAGCTCCACGTCCTTCCTGTGCTGGGCCCCAGGGCTGGAGGCAGCTCTGCAGGTGAGGTCTCACCAGGGCAGAGCAGAGGGGCAGAATCCCCTCCCTCACTCAGGCCATGCTGCTTTTGATGCAGCCCAGGACATGATTTGCTTTCTGGGCCATATTCACATTGCTGATCCCTTTCTTCATGCCTAAAAGAAAAAAACACACTCAGACCTTTATGCCTAGAATGCACCAAGAACAATTGCACACAGGCAATCGAGGCTGTGAGAGTCATTTCCAGAAAGACTTTTTCAGTGCTTCTACCTGCATGTTTCAATAACACCTGCACCACTGTGATGTGTCATCTGAAGAGCTCAAAGCACATTATAGGTTCAGGTTTAGCTAATGGATAGCAGTCACTGAAAGAAGGAAGGATTCCCATCTGCAGGCACATCAGGAGGTACCTGAATGGATAAAATGCCTCACTCAAGGTCAGACAAAGAGTTGGTGACAAAACTGGAGAACACTGAGAGGTGGATTAATATGTCCTGATGGCAGCCAGCTGCCTTGCTGCAGCTGTGCTCAGAACATTGATTTGATTCTTGTGGATATGAGGGAACTTCTCTAGACAAAGAATCTTACATAAAATCAAACCATTTATCAGCCCTCAAGAGGAGCAAACTGTGAAGTGTTAGGCTGTCACCTCTGTAATGCAGGCAGCAATTTCTAGGCACTAAAGTGGTCATGTTTTCCTACTCCCTCCTTGATGCATGTTTCCATAAAGCCTTGGTCCTGTGGAAAAACTATTTGCCAGACTCCTTGCTCAGTAAGCACATATTCTGGTCACAGACTGCTTCAGCCTGCAAACCCTTCACTGCTCATGCTTTTTTAAAATTCAGTATTCAAGGACTTTGCATTTTGACTTGCTAGTCATGTTTCTGGAAGCAGAAGCACCTAAATTATAACTCAGTCCCCAAAGGCCTGAAAAGAAATGCACAGCTTCAATTCTTGTGGCACAAGTGGTACAAAAGGTTGCTTCAGAGGCAACCTACAAACTTGGAAAACTAAGGGTAAATTAAAAACCACTGAGTTAATAAACTTCAGACAATGTTCTTAAGATTTGCTTTAATATTTGGACAACCCTGTATTCATTGTAATGAACTCCAACTGAAGTATCCTATCCTATTCTATTCTATTAAAAATTAAAAAAAAAATTAAAAAAGAGAAAAGCCCCGAGTGTGGAGATTATAGTATAAATCCATACTCTCTTCTACTATCCATCTATTCCCACTGGAGTTATACAGTAGCAGTAAAGGGAGAGTAAAAACCTCAGCAAGGTGCTGTGCGCATCTCTGATTCTCCCAGCACTACCTCAGCTGGTGACATTCAAAGGAGATAACAAAACAAATCACAGCTTCCTTCCCAGGTGGGTAAATATTAAAACAACTGCAGGAGGGGGTGAGCAGTAATTCACTGCCCACAGCTAAAGCAGAGATACCCCAATCTCCTCTAGCTCCAGGTGAGTCTTCGTGGCAGAGCCAACAAACCCATGAGGTCACATAGGGGAATGTATCAAAATGAATAAATCATCAAGTCTGGTGAATACTTCAAGAATGAAAATTTATTTCCCCTTGGCTGATCCTTGCTTTTATGTCATCTTGAAGTGCCTTTTTTTCCTCATCCTTTCTTACAGAAGACCACAAGTACCTTTGTCTCCCCTGCAGGGACCTGAACATATTAAAAGGTCACTGCTAGATCAAAATGAATATGCTTTTAAAAAGAAGCATTTCCCTCAGTTCCCAATCATGCCACAGTAAAGCTGTAATAAAAACCATGCACGGTTTACCTGCATGATTTTTATCATTTATCAGAGCATATTGAAAACCAGAGTCATTCTTCTTCCACCAGTCACTTGTTCTTGCTAGTTTTACACTCACTGAAGCAGTAATAGTGCCAGAGCTTGCAAGGAAATATTTAAACACTAATTAACTTGTTAATTCTGTGTGTGGGCAGGCCCCTTGTTCCCTCTGGAGCACAAGTGATTTTCGAGATATTTGTTTGGGATTTCAGGGTGTTTGCATATTGTGTATGGCTCCCTGTGTATGTGCTGGTATGTGTGTGGGATGCCTCTGGCTGTATTTGCCTGCAGCTGAGCCTGCACCACATTCCCCTTGCAACAGGCACGTTTTCCAATATCAAAGTTTAAAAACCCCCCAGTCCTCTCCTATTTTATTTCAGCCACTGGATAAAAGGCAGCAGATCACATGGCTCTTCCATGGAGCTGTGTTATGGTGGCACAATAAATGCATGTCCCTCTTGGCTGTGGGGTGCTTGGGGAGATCAGTTTTCAGCATCTGTCCAACAGCAGTTCAGCCTGGAGCAGACATGCACTGCAGAGGTTTTCCTGTTCAATTTTTCCAATAATAGCATGGTGCTGCTAACACCAATCTGATTTTCTCTGGGAGGTGGTTAAGCATGTGGCTGGAATTTGTATGAACAGTGAATAAATTTGCTTGTTTCCATGCTCCCTTCCCATCCTGCTGCCTCTTTGAAAGTCCTGGTGTAGTAGAAGGTGCCCTTGTCCATGGCCGAGGGTTGGAACTGGATGATCTTGAAGGTCCCTTCCAACCCAAACCATTTGATGATTCTAAGTCACCTCTGCTATGGCACATCAGAAATGGCTGGGAGAACAATATTGAAACTCTGCACTGAACCTGCATAGAAAGTACATCCAGGCTGTGTGTTTCTCTGTGTTGCATGAGTAACCTTGCCAGAAAGTAAGTTCTTAATGCAAAATTCAGGCCTCAAAGCATTAAAAAATATTGGTATTATGAAAACATTTTAAAATGTTTTGTGCAACTGTGGCAATGGCTGTGTCTCAGTAATCCAGTTTATGATGTGGCCCTTCTTGTCCCAAAGCTGGCTGGACAAAACAGGGGTGAGACATACCTTGTGCACACCATTTATAGAGATTTCTTCTCACCATGAAAGACCAAGGCACTTCCAGGGAGAAAAAAAGGCCATGGCTTTGTAGCCAGAAATCATGGAGAAGCCAGGGACATTCCTGCACAGTTGAGGCGGAATTGCTGTCACTGGACTTTAGGTGGAATAGTTTTATTTCTTAGTATTGGGGGAAGGACTTTAGATGCTTTAGGGACATGGGAGGCACCTGTGGTGCAAAGAGCTGAAGCTGGGAGAGGTAAGTCTCACCCTTTGGGAATGAACCCTGTTTCCAGCCCCAAGGAATGCTGAGGTAGCACTGAAGGACTTGTTGCTTCACGCCTGCCTGACAAGAGACTGGAGGCACAGGAAAATAGCTCAGAGCAGCCCAGCTGCTGTTATCTCCTTCAAGTATCCCCCAGAGCAAGAGCGAGGTGCTGCACGCAGCCACCCGCTCTGTCCTGCAGCCTCCTACAGACACTCACCCAGATGTTTCAAGGTACAGATGTACCCTTTGCAGGGGAGAAAACACCCACCCATGACTTTTAAATCAGCTTTTCCTTTGATTTTCTTCCTTCTGGGGGATTTGTCATAACACTTCCAAAAGAACCACATATGTAACATGGGTAAAGCCGAGCATTAACCTTAAATGTTTTTTCTCCTCGTTACATTGCCCTTAATAGTGCCCAGTTACATTCCCCATGTGCTGAGAGCAGGAATTATGCAGTAAATGTCAGCAGAAGCCAATGTTTAGGCTTTTATTATCACTTGATAAACCCATGTAAACCCCATTAAGGCTGAGAGGAGTTCTATGTGTGTATCAGGGGAAAAAGGGACCATTTGCTCTCGAGTGCATGTAACTAATTAAAAATTTAAGAGCATATAGTACATAATTGTATTAGACTGTAGGTTAATGCTCCTGAATGAAAAAGGCAGATGAACTGAAATGCTTGTACAGAAAAAGAATCCCTGGCTGCCTCTGTGCAGTGAGCCTGTGTGCTCTCTCTCAATGGCCTCAGTATTCCCTGCTCAGGCTGGCTCTGGGGTCGGAGGCTGATGGAAATGGGCAAATCCCTGGCTGTGACCTTGGTCAGGATCTGCTGAGCAGGAAACAATGCAGGGAAAGAGGACATACCTTGGCACCTCTGAGCCAGTTTCACATCCTCTGCTGAGCTGGTTTGTGGTGTGGTTTTACTCCCCAGGGCAAGCAGCACCAATGTCCTACTCCCACCTTTCACCACACAACAGCCTCTCAGAACCATCAGAGAAGCCCAGTTTTAAGGCAGCTGCTCTCCTGGGAAGATCCCAGTGGCAGCAGAGCCTGAATT
This sequence comes from Ploceus nigricollis, assembly GCA_013399945.1. Taxonomy (NCBI): domain Eukaryota; kingdom Metazoa; phylum Chordata; class Aves; order Passeriformes; family Ploceidae; genus Ploceus; species Ploceus nigricollis. Next base: position 268,722 of record VXBC01006600.1, read on the forward strand.
CCTGTTGATGTCAGCCTCCAGAGCAGTTCCAGAAGTGTGTGCCTGCAGGAAGGGTGTCACCTCCCTACCAGCATGAAGCATCAGCTACCAGAATGGTCCAGACAGGATGCTCATGGGGGCCTAACCTGGAGTAGAAAACACAAATTCAATCCTTCTGCTTCCTACATAATTGTGTTTCAATACACAGGACTGGTGTGGAGCTGTGTTAGAGTTAATAAAACTGTTAAATAGCCAGTCATCTTCGACAAAGACACAGATAATTGAAATTACACAAAACTGTGTCCATCCCTGCCCAAACAAAGGCATGTGCAGGACACATGGATGGAAAACAGCTTCCATGGAGCTGAAAAAGAAGTCCCAGCCTCTGGCACAAAGATGGTAAACACAGTCCCAAGGAAAAGGACCTAGAATTAATTTTTTTATTGATTCTTCTCCAGATCAAGGAAAAGAAACCTCCTAAGATTTTGTAAATAAAGATAATAAGACCAAAGAAATACCCAGCTCTTCTACAGGTTTGACATCGGCCTAGGAAAAGCCCACAGGGGATTAAAACCTTGTATTTCAGTTAATGTATATTTCTGACAATCATTACATTTTACGGCAAAATCCATGGGCAAGTGCACAGTCACACTTTTTAATGTGACTATCAGCTTATTCCCATTTCCTTACAATCCTTCTATGGTTTCAGAAAGCCCCAGCAACAAAAAACTCAACCTTTAAAGTTTCTGTCATGTGATTTACACCCCTACAGCCACTGCTGGTTTAAATTTCACATCTATTCTGGAAGTGAAAGTTGAGCTGATTTTTTTTTTTTCTCTTTTATGATAAAAGAGCAGCCACTGAATTAATAGCAGGTCAGTATGAGATATATTAGAGTGTGGTTTGGCATTTCTGCTGAGAATCTCCTCTCATCTCCACCACCACCCACAGACGCCATAGCAACCACACTGCGGAGGGGCTCGAGCGCACACACTCAAACGTGCTGCTACATGAATGCACTTCTTGTTTTGCCATTGTGATGCTGAATTCATTTCAGCTGCAGTCGCTCCTCCCTGGAAAGCTTCGTTTTCCCACTGAAGAGAAAATAAACAAACAACTCCAATTTTGCCCTTTTGGAATGTAGCAGTTGTGTAGGATTCAGCTGAGCGGGCAATTAAGGAAAAAGTCCTCAAATTATATCTTGCACTTGCACAGAAGTTTTTAGCACTCCCATAAGAAAGTTGTTTTTACAGTCAGCATAAGGTTCAACTAGAAGAAGCAACAATTTCTTGAGAAGTTGCCACAGAACAATACTTGTTTATTCACCAGTGTTTGAATATTTAAGTCGTTCATGCAATTATTCTTAAGTATAACAGCCTGAGTTTCAGCAGAGCTGGTAAAGCTTGTGCAAGTCAGTAATTTGCTGCAATTAAAAATATGCTGCTTGCAAAATACAGGAACACTGTTTTTAGCACATTCTTATAATGTGTTAAAGACACTTTTAAAGTGTGCTAAAGGATCCAGCTTGTTCTTCAACACGTACTTTCTTCACAGTTTGTTCTCCTATGAAAAGCTACCTCCAACGGTGTGGGCTTTTCTCAGCTACTGTTGTAATCCCACTCTGTTACACCCACTTCCAACTTCTCCATAACCCTGTATATCACTTCCAGGCATTAATTAATTATGCCAATCCTTGTAGGGTTCATTAGTCAACTATTTCACTTAAACACTGCCTTACATATTGTCTGAGGACAGCCCTAAATCCAAGAACAAATTGTTCCTGTTACGTATTCACCGTTTTTGTTATTTTCCCCTCATTGTGCTTCCAGCCATCTCCCAGTAGAGCTGAGAAGAAAACCCCCACACAAAGGGAGGGACTGCAGTGCAGGCAGGATCTGCAGCCAGATGGAGTCATCCTGATGTGAACCACCCGTCTGACCTTTGTGTAACTGTCATGTTTGGCTACTGGCCTTTGAAGTGATGGGATAAGAGGTCTCCAAAAGGGGCAGGTGGGATGGGGGAAATAAATGCTGCTGAGATATGGGCTCAGTAAATAACTGATTTTAAATGCCTTTCTCATGTACAGTGTTCCGAAGTGTTGCTGCTCTCCAGCCTTTTCCTTTTTCTCTTGCTCAAGATGGTCAGTGCATAATCCTTCCTGGATTTTGGGGAAAAAGCACAGCACTCCTCTGAGCCTGCGATCTCTGTCTTCTGGTTTAGCTTCTCTCTTGAGAGATCAGATGAGAGCTTTGGGAGTGCTTGTCCTGAGACCAGGCCATGCCACCAGATTCACATCTCTCAAACAATGCAACATTTCTTTGGCACCAGGATCAGAACAGAGACAAAAACCACAGAATGAAAACAGAGCTGGAGGATCCTGGCCCCAAATTCTTTGGCCACATTCACACTGAAAATCTGGTGTGCAACAGGCTCCTGGTCCCTGGCTGAACCATCTGGGGGGACCTGTCAGAGTGTGCCAAGCTCTGGTTGGAGCAGGCACCTGGACTCCTCTTTGAGAGAAAGGTCAGTGCGTCCCCCTGCTAAGGTGGCAGGACATGGCCACGGTGTGCACCTGGTGTGGGAACTCAGGGCAAGGCTGGTGGCATGGGACATTCCTGTTAGCAAGACTAAAGACAACTGATACTGAATTTCACCCTGGAGGTTCTTGGATCAGTGTCCAGCCACCCATTAGCTTTCTTTTGATGAGCTAAATGGACCAAGCTCCTTAAATCTCTCCCTGCAAGTCATCTTTCACAGACTTGTGTACATTCTTGTGCCTCTTTCTTGAATTGTCTCCAGCTTTTCAGCCTCCCACTTGCTTGTGGATGCAAGAGCAGGGCACAATGGGTTGGCAACAGTTTCAGGAGATGGGGAATACCCAGACAACATTATCACCCTCTTCTCCCTGGATTTCCTCTGCTAATACATACAAAGATTAGGTCAGTTCATGGACAGCTGATTACTCACCATGACTTGCAACCCTTTTTTGGTCATGACTTTCCAGTGTAGAACCACTGCAGCCCCCACCAGGCAAATATCTTCTTTCTCTAATGTTGTGACTTAACTTGGTTGTACTTGCTTACCTTCAGATTGCCAATTCCCCATTGGTATCAGTGACCTGGGTTCCTTCTTTTGACCATTTTCCCAGCCTTTTTCATCTGAAAAATTTGTTGATAATGACTTAAAGGATTTTTTCCTAAGTTGTTGATAAAATACAAGAGTATAGAGCCAAGAAGTAGTCCCTACGGGATCTCTCCAAACACACACCCACTCTAAGAAAATTTCTCTGGTTATAATAATATTTAAGACCTGAAGTTAGCCAATTCTTAATCCATTTAATGTGTTTCACAGTGGTTTTGTATTGTTTGAGTTACTTCATCAACATTTCATACTGTTACAAGACAAGTTTCTTACAGAAGCCCAACATCAATTCCCACATCAGTCAGACTTAAAATCTAACACAAAACTCCCCTGAGCTGCATTAAAACTGGAGTAATGGGAGATAACAGTGTTAAAATGCCACATTTGCGTATCAGCAGCAAGGTAGGAACACCAGCACAGTGCTATAAAAGTCATCTTTGCCTCCACAGCCTTGCTCTTGGCAAGGTGAAAAGCTGCTGCAGACAGTGCTGGTGTTTCAGGCTCTCCCTTTGAAAGCTGGTTACATGATCCACTGAGCAATGTCCTGGGAAAGAGTCTGATTTTCCAAGGCTAATGCCACCCCTTTGTAACCAGAGAACCTCTTATTTGTAATTCCATAAATCATTTGTAAGCCGAAGATGTGAAAAAAAAATCTGATGTGCTGGAGGTAACCTCAGCTTTCCATTCAGATATGAACAAAGTGCAGCACCTCAGTGACTTCTCCAGCATTTGGAGGGCAACATGGGTAGAATGAAATTAGGAGACAGGATGTTTTTCCTCTTCCCCCAGGGTGTTTGGTGTGATTTTTATCAGGGAATTAGATTTATCAGATTTTCTTTCCTTTTTCCAACTATAGCAGCATCTGACATGAAATGCTCCTAATGTATTTGCCCTGATAGAGAAGGAAGAAATGGGGTTTAGGTCATGGTACATATTTTAGTGACCTTAAGTGGTATGGTCAGCACAAATTCATTAATTTCCTTGGGTGCAAAGCGAGTAATTTAAACAATTGTCCTTTTCAAAGACACTTTTTGAAACCACAGAAAGGACTTGTAGAATTTGCCCATCTACTGCAGGAATGAAATTCATGTGTTTGCAGCAGCCTTGAATGTCTTGACTTCACATAAAGGTGGACAATGAACAAATTATATATGCACACACAAAATTAAAATTAAACACTTGTTATCTGGATTTAGATTTGAGAATGAACAGGATGATAATGAGATAATGTCTAGGCATCACATGGTCTCGCTTCTTGGCACAGAATGCATAACCATGTCTTCTACACTGTCTCTACTATATTGAGGACAGACCCTAGAGATACCTATTCAGTATTCCATACCTCTTTATTTCTATACATTTATTAGGATTAGGTAATTTATCATTTCAATATTTCTTAGGGTACCTAAATTCTGATTTCATGCTTTTATATGACGTAAATATAAAGTTCCAAAGACCATGAGAAAACAGGAAACACTGGCACAGGGAGCTTAACTCAGCAAGGACAAGGCTGTTCCACTGGGAACTGGATCTGCTGCCTAAAACTGACTCGTTTGTGGTAAAGCCCAATGACACTTTCAGGTTCACTTTGATTCCAAAGCAAGGATTTTTCAGCAGCAGCAGCCAGAACAGAAACCATTATAGGGACGAAAGAGGAAGGCAACATCTCTTCAGCCAGGCTTTGATTCATGCTAATATGCAATTAGGGGAGGCTGTGATTGCAGGACAGTGTGTCTGACCACATGCAAATCTCATTCCAACCACAGCAGCCACCCAACACAAGGTGGGTAATGGATGATCTGAGTTCTTATCATTCAGCAAACTCTTTGGGGAGGAGTTCATTCATATAAATAACAGAAAAGAAAAGGAAGGTCAGCTTGGAAGGGATGAGCAGGTGAGTTGGGAGATGGAGCAAATCCTCTCCTGATGATCTTGCTACACCTGCAGCTCCTGGTGGTGTTCCAAGAGTCCAGCCCTGTTGAGAGCAGGAATCACGAGGCAGGGCTGCATTTTTTTTTCTCCTCCCCTGATCTCCAGAAGGGATTGAAAAAAATTGTTGCTGCTGGTAATCATTAATCACTCTGAAACCAAACCTGGCCTTGCAGAACTAGCTGTGCATCAGAGCACTGGGAAAACTAGGAGGGGGAAGAAAGTGGTCAGATGGTTTCTAGATGTCTCAAATTTGGGGGATCCCATATTTCATTTCTGTGATTATTTTGTAGTCTTATAAACTACACTCTTGAGAAGCATTTATTTTTTCATGACCTGCATTTTTCTTTGGACAGTTACATCCAAATGTTTAAATTTATTATTTCCCATTCACTTCTGAGTGGGGAATAATAAAAAAATAATAATGGTGTCATGCTACTCTCTCATCTGTCTGCTGATTCAGTCTGTTACAGTTGAGAATGAATGAACCTGTGTTGTGCTACCTGAAACAGGGAAAAAATCCCAGTTGCAAAGCCCCTGTGCTCACAGCCAGCTCTGAAGCCTCTTGATCTGCACTGGGACAGGCAAGGAGCTGTCTAAAAAGCAGAAAGTTCCAATATAAACTGATGGATACAAACTAAAGGATACCAGTTGGATGCTGAAGTTTCTTTCTGGATCATTGTCTTTTTACAAACTTTCTATCCTGTGGTTCCTCTGTAAAAATGTCATTTAATAGGAGCATGAGGTTCCTTTTGCTGATCCCTCTCCAGGCTCCTGAAGACAGATGGATAAACACATGGGTGGTCAGTGATGGTCAGTGATGCTGAGAAATGAGCACATTTTAGTCCCACATTTGCTGTCAGAGGGAAGGTGCTGGATCCTCAGGACACAGGCAGCTTGAAGACCTTCCTTACCCACCCTTGGGGTGCACTCTTCACTTCCACGTTCAGGTTCAGGCCCTTTCTCTCTCTCAGGTTTTCAAAGGTGCAACAGCAAGTTGTGGCAGCTGAATTTTCCTGCCACACTCCCAGCTCAAACTCCTGAGTCACCTTTTAAAGATTCCTTTAGCTATCATTTTTATACATGTTTTATGCCTATTTTTAGTTTCTCCTTTGGGTCTTTGCACTGGTGTAGAGTTGCAGCAACCAGCAGTCATTTGTGGCTGACACAAGCACGTGTGAGGGAAATGGAGAGGAACATTTGTTTGGAAAGGAAATAAAGGTGAACAATCACATGGACCTTACAGACATGTTGAAACACAATAAAACACAGATGGTTTCAACTTTGGCACTGAGGGAGTGGCATTGTTTAAACACAGGCATTTAAAGACCATACAGACAATTTCCAGAGAGGAGAAAGATGATGCTGTGGTCTACTTTGCAGCTTGGACATACCTCCAGTCTAGCAGCAGTCCTGTGTGTAGGACTGCCTTGCCCTCTGCTACCTGGCAGGTGGCTGTCTCCCTGCACTGGCTTGGCTGTGGGATTTTCCCAGCTGATACTTTGAAGTTGGCTGTTTCACCCGTTTCTGTGATGTGGCAATGTATGTTTATAATTTGTGGAGCACCTCAGGGTGAAAGGCCTTCTGTAAATGCTGTTATTCATCAAGGAATAACTGGGTCTGTCCTTTAACTGTGAGCTGGAATCGTTCCCAAACCCCACCACCACATTCAGCTGTTTATTATTTTTACTAGAGCAGCGCCCAAGGATGAAATGGGATGGGGGTCCCCTGTACTGAATGCTGTGTGAATATAAATGTCATCTTCTCCCTGACAAGAGAGGAAAAGGCTGTGGGAAGGGAAGTGTTTTATGTGCTGTGTCTGAGAGTCTTTCTTTCCCAGCTCAGCAAGGACAATCATAGGCCAGGTCTCTACATTTTTCCTCAGACCTAACTTAAAAGTGAGGCCTACAAGGAGAACAACCCCATCTGAGCAGCTGGACTCCCCTTTTCACTGATGATGGCAAGTATTCATCCCAGGGACAGTTCACCCAAGCAGGTTCAGCACCAAATTTAAGCTGAGTTGAACCACATCCTTCCTGAACCTGCTTCTCTTCCCTGATTAAATCATAAACCAAATTCAGATGTAGACACTTATATTAGAGTTGCAGGCTGGGATGAGAGGAGCACCCAGGGAGAGAGACTGGATGCTCCCTGTGGGGAAACCCCACAATAACATTCTGTATAAACAGAAAGGTCCCTTAAGACATGTTGAGTCAGCCTTAGGGCTGAGCCACACACCAATCTCCAGCTCCATCCCCCTTTCATTTGCTTTACAGGAGATAAAGCAATCAAAGAAGATGTGAACCCTCCCAGCTAGAAGGAACAGTGTAATGGTGGGAGAATGTACATCCAACCAGAGCAGGACAAGTAGAAATACTGCAGTGAATTAGATGTTGTGTGTCTGACAAGAGACCAGTCAAAGCTGCAACAAACCTCCATTTATCCCCATGGGAATGTGGCATGTCTTATAGGATGCCAAGGACAGTATTCATGTTAAAAACAAACAAAAAAAGGTCTTCTGTGTGAATTTGTACGGAGTGTTAGTACCTCACAGAGGGATTTGGACTCTCTTAGGTTTTTTGGGCTGCAGCTCTCTCAGGGCAATTAGTAGCCTTGCTAAAAGTGCACCTGCTTAAAGCTGTGATGAACCATTATGGGTTTAATTCCATGATTAGCTAAAATTCAGCTTCCGGAGCCAGCACTTCGGGGCTGGAACTTGTGCACGAACAGAAGTGCCTATGGCTTCCCTGCTTCCTGGCTCCTACTGATTCAGAAAGGTTCCAGCAGAGCCTTTCCTCCTTTTGGCATTTTAACATCCATTTTTGGCAGGGCTCCACAGTATCAGCAGTGTATAAAAATACAGAATAGAACAAACATAACAGAAGGAAGTAATTGTGAACAGCACACAAGGTCCCCCTGATGCAAACACTGGGCCAGCTTATTTAAGGATTTCACCTCCAACCCTCTTATCTGTTTCTGCTGCCCATTCATTTGGGTTTCACAATGTCCAAGCCTCTCCACTAAGTTGAGACCAATTTATTTTGAGATGGGCCCAGGCTCTTGGAAGCTGGTTAGAAAAAATGGAGATATTAGTTTTGAGGAAGAAATTCTTTGCTCAGAGGGAGATGAAACACAGGGAAATGTTTCCCAGCAAGGTGGTGGATCCCTCATCCATGGAAACATTAAAGGCTAGGTTGGACAAGGCTCTGAGGAGCCTGATCTGGTTGATGTCCTTGCTCATTGCAGGTAGGTTGGCCTGGATGAACTTTAGAAGTCCATTCCAACCCAAACTGTTTTATGATTCTATTAATTACAGTAGGATTTTACAGAATCACAGAATGAACGAGGTTGGAAGAGACTTTTGAGGTCATCAAGTCCAACCTATGACCAGACACCTCCTCATCAACTAAACCATGGCACTGAGTGCCACATCCAGTCTTTTATTAAACACATCCAGGGATGGTGACTCCACCACCTCCCTGGGCAGATGATTCCCGTGCTCAATCACTCTCTCAGTGAATATCTTTTTCCTGATGTCCAACTCCTCCCGGTCTGGTTGAGGATTTCAAAGATGCTTTGCTCTGTCAAGGGAGAACTACTCCCCACCAGGGAGAGGTATACCAGTATCTGGTGTAGTGCTTCTTTGAACTGGTCCCATTCCCTTCTTGCTGTAGGTATGAAGAGTGTTTTCAGAGACTTTGAGGAAGCTTTGGTTATTTCAGGAATGGCTGCCTCCTATGCCTGGAGCAATTATTGCTACACCTCCTCTCTGGCCTGTTTACATCACCCTGGACCAAAAAGCCACCATTGATAAGGTGGTGTTTGATACCACCATGTGTGTTTTTCTGCCCCTACATCCCGTGGACCTGCCAGGGCTCAGCTTTGTGAGCAAAACCTCTGCAGATGCACTGCACCAGGTGTATCACCAATCACAGGCTTGTCCTGCTGCCCATCAGCTTTGCAGCACTAAAATTTGTTGCATCAGTACCAAGTTGCATTGCTTTATTTTCCCATTGTTGTAATTTATTCTTTGGACTTTGTACTGATATTTAAAACACCCAACAACCAAATGTAAACACATGCTCTGACTCAGTCATGGTGTACTTTAAAAGACACAGCCTATAAACATCCTTTCCTGCCCAGGCCCAAACAAAAGCAAAGGGTTTTCCTCTGAGCAGGATGCTCAGAAGGTTGGCCCTGAATGTCTTCTGCAGATTCTGTAGAGTCTCCTGCAGCTCTCTACTTTTATCCTATTTCTTCTATGAATTTTATTTATTACTCCCCAGATGTCTTACTGACAATGTTTAATACCACTCCTCAATCACACTGCCTGGTGCAGCAGGGCAGAGGCAGTGGTTTGCCTAAAAGCAACTTCCAAAATGCCACTGGCAGATTTGTTTTATCCATCGAGGCAATTCACATGCCCAAGCAAATTGTTTAATTTCCGGTGGCTGTATGAACACTTTGCTCCTTTATTCTTCATGTTTCTGACAATGACAGGAATTGCAAATGCTTGTTAATTAAAAGAAATTGGAGATAATTGCCAAAATGGAGTGAGAGGAGGCTGATTTGTATGACTGGAGCATTAAAACTGCTGACTACAACCTGTGTATGAACAGCAGTGTGTGCCCAAGAGAAAAGGTGGAAAGAGAAAGGAAAAGAGACCGTGACCCGTTTAGTGTAAAATGCAGAGATATTAAAGCTGTAACTATCAAAGTTGGGGGGGATATAGTGAGAGGTGAGTGTGTGGTGCCTGTAAAGGGGATTACAGACCATGGGTTCACATTAAAAGGTGAGCTGATCCCAGAGCTTTTATCCATAATAAATGGAAAGAAATACTAGGTAATGGGAGATTTCAATCATAAAGATGTATGCTGGAAGTCTCATATAACCGGAAATAAATCTATTTGAAGTTCCTCAAATGATGTGTGATCATTTTCTAGCCCAGGAGATATTGCACCCAACACGAGATAACAGTATTTCAGATTCCATTCTGACAGATTGGTTGGAAGCTGACGGTATCTGAGGAACATATGGCCGGGACTCCGTTTCAATAGAGGCAGAGGATGGACCTGCACAGTAATGAATATATTGGGTAGCTTCAAAGGGATAATTTCCTAGGATTTAAGCAGCATAAAAAGAATGAAAGTTGGGCTTTCTATAAGAGGATTTTACCAGCTGACCAGCCACCTTGATTTCACAGTGATGTGAGAGGGCAATTTTGATTAAAATCCCATCCTGCTAAAAAGGCAGGATGTCACTCACTGTGAGATAAATGACTTAATAATCTGATTGGGACAAATAAAATCTACATTAAAGTGGACTGGTGCAAAGCTACACTATCCCCACACTGCCAAGGAAAGCTGAGGGGCAGCTCAGGGGGAATTTTGGCCTTTGATGGCTGAAATGCTGCATCCCATTTGTATGTTCAGGTTTAGAAAAGGTTGAAGGCTGGGATGAGCTGGTGTTGGTGGAAGGGAGAAGCTGGAGACAACCCCAAGGACCACCAGAAATGCTTTGTAGCCAGATGTAGGTGCTTTGTGTGGTTAGTTTATCCAAAAGAAGCCAAGGGGTGACATCCCATCTGTTCCTGTGTGCTTTGTGGGGAAGCACCAGGTAAGTGGGCTGGGAACAGGGCTAGAGGAGGAGATTGTACTGTGCACTCCTGGAATTGAGCTGGTGGTTATTCCTGCCTTTAAGAAATCTCTGAATCTGTGAGATGCTGGTAAGAACACTGGTGACACTTGATTATACAAAGTTTATTCAGTGTTCCACACCGTTTCCTGGAATGATGCAGCCTTGTCTGCCACAGGGAGCAGACTCAGCAGGCTGCTGGGTGAGGCTGGTTCCAGCAAGATACACTTGAGGAACAAAAGCAGAGGCTCTCTGCTTTTGTATGGAATCTCATGAGCTGTCAAACCCCATGTTAGAGCCAGTAGATGAGAATTTTGGGCCCTGGAGTCCTGGTATGTTACTAGGAAACGGGAAAAATAAGTACAAAATCAGAAATACTGTAAAATGGAAAAATATTGTGGAAAAGGCTGGAGGTTTTATGGAAAGCTGCCTTTAGCTATGCCACTACATCCCCCTCAGGGAACCTGTATCCTCATCTCATATCTGTTGCTTAATGGCAACAGGCAAGTCACTACCTTCCCATGTGTCCATTGCCTGGCTGTAATGTGGTATTTTAAAGACCAAATTGGCATTTCCTGTGCACAATAGCTCTTTAAGTGCTTGCTGTTGTGATTACATTATGATTCCAAAGCAGAAGAAAGTTTCTTTCCCTTTGCACCAATAATTGAACTTATGTAGAATGAGACATTGATGGGCTCTGGAAAGGCAGAAGGAGTGATGTCTAAACTGGCCTGAAATTCAGTCAACAGCTTGTAGTATCTCCATGAGACTCTGAGTACTTGTTACTATGTCTTCTGTCTTCAAAATCATGAAGGAAAACAAAGAGAGAAATCTGTGAAGTTTTTGCAAGGGGTCCAATGACTATTTCTTAGGAGTTCTCTGGTAAACAAATCTTTCTTATATTTTTCCCCAAATTACAGCCCTTTTTACTTGAACTCACATATAAATACTGGATAATCTGTCTCTTATTACAGTGCTTTCCCAGGGAAAGGAGGGATAAAAAGACATTTAGGGTCTCTCTGGCATTTCAGAAGGGCTATTTCCCAGTGGGTGGTTAGGTCTGTTTCAGAAAACTGGAAGGAAGAGCCTTGACTTTGCTGAAACTCATCCATCTGCAGAGCTCAGTTCCTACAGGTATAGAATTCAGACCTGGAGTAAGACCTTGTGTGCTCACAAATCCCTCATGGTCCTCATGCAGAGGAGTCACTGCACTGAAGGGCACTGAAATGCTTGTCCCCAGCCATTCTGCCCTGGATTTGAGAGAGAGAAGAGCCCCAAAAGACTGAAAACATCACAAAGTCCAGCATGGAAAAAACTTGCACAAAAAGTTCAGCTGTTTGTGTGAGATTTAATTCATTTTATCTGCCAGACATAGACAAACTCACTTACTCGGACCTAACGCCACTTCTTTTATTTCTAACACGGAGGGCACGGGTGCTCTTTGTCTGTAGTGTTATGAAAGTTGAAAGAAAAAGGGGAAGAATAAACCTCTCCAGCTCCCCATGGCTAATCAGGTATTCACCTTGAATGAGTACTAATGAAAGCAGCACTGCATGAAAGGGGAAGCTGGCTCCAGTTGAGAAGGTTATTAAAAGGTTTAGGAGTAACAGGCAGCCCCTGACCAGCAGAAGTGACTGCATTTCACATTCTGTTCTGAAGAGAGAAATGAAGCCCTGTGCTTGTCTGCTCAGCTGTCACCTGCTTTGGGGCTGTCACCATCAAAAAGAGGCACTGGGGGAGCTGTCCTTGCAGACAGGGGTGGGGTTTTTTTTGCTCAGGGACTCAGTATTTCTCTTGCATTCTTCACAGAGACATTACCAGAAGGTAACCAACCCACCAGTGCTGACTTGATTTTTGATGCATTGGTGATAGTGAGCTCCTTTCTGTCACAGCAGTAAAAATATTTTAAATATACTGAAGGAAAGAACCAAAATGTCCCACTTGCAAACACAGTGGATGAACAATAAACATGGTTTTGTGATAGCAGCTCACTGGGAATGGGATACTTCCATTATGGCTTCTAGTTGTACACAAATGTAAGAGGTGAGGAGGGAGTTCCAAACTGGGACAGAGATACTCCAGTGCTTGTAGGTTACTTCTGCTGCCACAAAATGGATGTTTGTATCAAATAGTGCTGCAGGTGAAAAGCTCAACCTCTTTGCCAAGGGCAAAGACAGGGCATCTCCATATTCCTCCATCCTGAACTGCAGATCATGCTCCAGACACACTCTTTTTTAATCAAGAGCACTGAGATTTCTTGGTGTATGAGCTTGAAGGAATCTCTATTTCTACCATCACTGGTAGAAATCTCTATTTCTACCATCACTGGGGAATTTTCCCCTCAACTTCAATAGCATAAATGTATACCTGCAGGTTTGTACACTTGGAGACTGGGGTAAAAATTCTTCTCACATTAAAGGCTTAAAAGCCTTAATTTTTCTACTATTTTGGACTTCTGTTGTCTGTCATGAGGCCCTTTAAGCACAAGCTGAAAGCATTCAGGGTTTTATGTACAAATAATGGCACAGCCACCCCCAGCTAAGGGATGCCTAATGTTGGGCCATTCCTTAGTCAAAAACTCCCCTGTGGGGCATCAACATGCAGATTTCAGAGTAAGCTGATGCCAGCTGAAGCCACAAGAATCTGCTCTGTTGCACACTTGAATCCCGTGATCTTAGAAAATGACAGAACTGTCTTTAGCTCCTGCTGAATTCCCACTACGGAAGATTCCAGGGACTGAAATGATTGTCCTGAAAGTGTAAGGTCCTTCCCAAGTTACATGGCAGAAGGAAATATGTCTGCTTGTGGTGGCTGTTTTGGGGATTTTGCTCACTACTATTTTATAAAAATGTCTGCACCTGTGAAATTGAGGCAAGAAGGCTCCAGAGCAGCAAGAGGAGGCACCAGGCATGACCATTTGGATGGAAGAGACAAAGTTTCCAACAAAAAAAAAGGCATTTTGGCCCTGAATGACAGGGAGGAAATAAAAATAGAGAGAGCAATTACAGTCTCTGCCATTTGTGTCTTGCCTAGCCAGAGAAAATAGGAGTTTAACTACACAAATACACTGAAATGTGCCAATTTTACCTGGTTCTGTCATCGATTTCTTTTTCATCCTGAGTTTCAATAACCACGTGGTTTGTATGAACTGAGCATTAGCTCACTTCAGTCTCTCCACAGTGCTGTGGTTTACGTGGTTCACTGATTTTCTGGAGTCTGGCTGAGGTGCAGATAGGCTGCTGCTCTGACTGGGGAAAAAAAGAGGCCAACATGCTTCTAAAGTAGTCAATGTATTTATCCACTCTATCCAGTGAGGTAGACAAATGGGTTTTCCATGTTAAAGAGGGGCATGGAGTCCAAAGGGGAAAAAACAAGTGTTATTAAGTGTTCCAGAGCTGCATAGAAAATATGTATTTGTGAATTTCTGTATGTGTTTGTTTTCCTAAATGAGTGGATTTGGCTTAGAAAATGCTAAAAAATCCCAACAGAACCAGGAATTCTAAACTGTGGCTTAAAAATTACTTTTACAGAGGAGTCAAATTAGAGTGATGGAGGGAGCCCTTCAGCCCAGGGCTGGCCTTGGTGGAAGTGACCTCTCTGCAGCACAAGGGGCTGAACCCTACAGGTCTGAGAGCACCATGAACCCCATCTTGCAGGAGACCTTGGAATTCCTACCCTGGGGCTTGGTGAAGCAGCTCCCTGTGAAGTCTCACCCAGGAAAGCAGGACCATCACAGCCCATCCCACTGACCTCATCAGGGGTTAAGGGAGGAGCCTTGACCTCGAGCATCCTTTCCCCAGCTGTGTGAGCTGCCTTTGTTTGAGACCTTCATTGTTCAGGTCCTGGAGAAGAATAGGCTGTCCCTGGGAGCGAATCGCAAGAAGAAAATTGCCACACAGGCAAAAACTGTCCTCATGTCCTGTTTCCAATAGAAATGGATTTTTTTGAGTGCCTGGTTTCAATAAAAAAACCCAAAAAGAAAGAATTGGAGGAGGCATTGCTTTTCATGGAGTGCCAGCAAATAATTGCAAAAAGTTGCTTGTTTTTAAAGAGTTGCATGACCAGGGACAACGCAGGGTGCTCAGGGCTGTGCAGACCTGCCAGGTTCTGCACCAGTTCCAGATTACTCTTCTCCTTGAAAACACCCTGACCTGGGCATTTTTCTTCATCTCCCAAAGCTTCCCCTGGTGCTGGACTAGAATGGAAGCATCAGCTACTTCTCAGCTGCCCAAAGGAGTGTTGAGCCACAGTGGTATTTCTGTATGAAGATATTGATCCTGGCACTTGACAGACATCACACAGGCATCGGGGCTGGTGCCGATTCTCTTTGGCCACTGCAAAGGGACAGTGTGGTCAGGGTGGAATTGCACCAGCAACCCTCCACTTCATCAAAGCTGGGCACTCCCTGTCCCTTAACAGCCTGAAAATAACCCTGAGACAAAATATTGCCAGAATATTACAGAAAGTCTTGAATTTATGACTGTAAAAAGCAAGCATATAGATCTATGCTATATATAAATCACACTGTGGTTTTTTCCCTCATAATTTACCCATTTTTCCAGGGAGTACTGTTTGCTTTGAATTTATCTGTTTTATTTGTACAGAGTTAAAGCCTTCTGGGTTTTGTAGTCACCATCACTCAACTAGTGAGTCCCTCAAGCATAGTAGGTCCTGCTAAATTCCATTTGCATGTCTATTCATGCCACAGAAAGTATCACACCTGCTGGCATGTGGAATGTGTTCATTGTGGGGTGAAGGAGCTTAGAAATGTAGGATTTTTTTTTTGTGTTTCAACTGTCACTCTTATTTTGGAGCTTTTAGCACAGACTTTACAAGCTGTTGACCATGTGCTGACACCAGAAGCATTGGTGGGGGCATTTTTGCCACTGAAACTCTTGTGGCATGTTCACTGTCCCTGCTGGGTCCTCTCAAGGCTCAGCAGGTCCTGTGACATCAGCAGTGCCAGGACAAGGCAGGATGCTGTACCTCACAGGTACAGGATGCTCTTCCTCCATATAAACACATGAGAAGACTTTGGAAGAAATTTCTATCAAATCTCTCTGTTTCACCCTAGAACAGCTGGTTTGGGTTTTTTTGTGCTGTTCTGCCAGTTTGCTATAGAGACATTGATGTGGAATGGCGATCTGAGCATCTTCTGCATTATAATCCTAGATGAATACAGTTCCTTCTCTGCAGGATCAGCTGAGAGGCTCCTGTGGGCAATGTCAGGAGAGCCTACAAATACCACAGGCATTTTGACCAGTTTGGGGCCAGACGGGGTAATGCAACCCCCAGTGCCAGTGTGGCTCTTGCCTCGGAGTTCAAAAAAGCTTTGTCAAAAGTTCTAGAAAAACTTTGCAGAAGCAGAAGAACAGACAGTGGAGGGAGTGCTGCTGGGGGTCTGCAAAACTATTGTTCCCAGTTGGTGGGGAATTGCAACAAAACATACCAAAGTCAGCTGTTTTGAGGAATCTATAGCCACAGGTGCTGCTTGGGCTTTCCCACCCTTGAGCCCATCATGATCCACTCTAGAAAACAAACTCCCTCTTTAGTATGTGGAACAGCATGGGGGAAACAGGAGGAAAACTGCTGGACACCCCAGACTACAGATAAATAGAGATGACAATAATAGTGATAACTAGTGATAACAACAGTGATAAATAGAAAAGAAACAGGGCCATGTGGCAACCAGCAGCAGAAGACAGCTCTGTGCTTGGCCTTTCCCACCCAGGACACAAAGGAACATGGAGAACCTCAGAGGCAGCATTGCTTCATCTGCTGCTCACAATGGGCAGCCTCGGGGTGTTTTTAACCTCCCTGGTCAGGAAGAGGGGGGCAGAGTGTGGGAGCTTGGGCAGAATATTCAGGATGGCAAATTACTGAGCTTCTTAGAGGCAATTGTAAGCCTTAGGGATGGTGAGGCTCTTAAAAGAAGAGAAGAAGACTCACAAGGGAAGTTGTGACTGGCTGGACCTCATCCTGCTATCTCCCAAAAACTATGACTTCAGGGAATGGCGTGTCCTGCTCTAATGGGAGAAATAGGACAGCTCTGCCTTGAAATGTCTGGGCAAAGATTAAATGTGACTTGCTGGAAGGAAAAACTGCTGTGATATTGTGCCAACGGGCTACAGAGCTGTTCATGTCGGGATGAATTCTTTCTGTGAGCAGCACGGGGGCCCCGTGCCTGCCAGTTACAGAGTTTGGGGAATGCATCCCGTGCTCCTCCCTGCTCCTGCAGCAATGCAGCCTGCTGGGGCTGGAGCATGTTCTTCTCTTCTAGAAGCCAGAAACTCATTGCTCCATTTTTTTACAGCATGATTTTCATAGTTCAAAGCAAGCAATGCTTGTTTTAATTAATGAATATATTTCTCTTTTCTTGCTTCTTGGCTTTCTGCCTGGTCTTGCATTTTCATGCCTTGAGAATAAAATGTTTCATTCAAAACAGAATCCTCTTTGTCCCTGTGTGGCTGCTGCTCAGAGAGGTGAAGAAGCTGGGGAGGTGGCAGAGTTTTGAGTTTTGGGGCTGGAGAAGCAGAGAGGGAGAAATGGGCTGGATTACAGAAGAACTGCAAATAAAAGACAAGTTTTGTAGCACTCACTGCACTTAACTCTTCCAATTTTTCAAAAGCCATGGCAAATCCTGTTTATGCAAATCCTCACCTTAGCAGCTTTCAAATATTTTTAGAGCCACTGGTGTGAACAGAAGTGGAAATTGGAAGTATATAATCCCAGCAAAACTCTATGTACCTGTGGAGTTCACTGCAAAATGTGTGAGTAATGATGTGGCACATTTAACTGGTGTTTGGTGACCGCTACCACCAGCATCAGCTGTTTTTTCACAGCTCTGCTTCAGCTTATCAGCCCTTCTTGATATTGGGCTAAATTCCAAATAAAGCAGGGAAATCAGCTGGCAATTCATTTGATGTGTTACGTTTTTTTTCCTCCACACTTAATTGAGCATTCCACTTTGAGTAATCCTCAGCATTAGATTAAATCTCTATTGATCTCATTTTAATGAGCTCACCACTGTGACCAACAGCCCTTTGTCCTGTGGCAGATGGAGACGTGGCCATCCAAACATGCAGCAGAAGTACCTTGTTCCAGAGGGATGACTCCTCCTCCCCATGACCATTCTCAGCACCCCATTACCCCAGAGTCTGTGTACCCAAAGCCAGCAGATATGTCCTGCCCTTTGCCCTGAGCCTTTGCGAGGCTCCTACTGCAGGGAATTACTGTATAAACACTGCCAAGATCTTCCTGCTTAGGGATTTCATTGCTGAGCAGGCAATGTGAAGTGAAGGCAGGTAGCTGAAGAGTTCCATCAGAGTGAAGGCTCTGTGTGAGCTTTCTCCTATGCTGCAGGGAAACCAGGAGTGCTGGAGTGCTTGCAGCTCTGACTCCTGTTTAAGGGGGAATATCACAAATTCAGGTCTGGGACAAATTAATCTTGTGAGCTACAGAATTGATTCCATTCTTGCATTTAAATTTTCACTTGAGATTAAACTATAAAATGAAGGAAATCTCCCTTTCCTTCCTTATAATGAAAAAAAGAAAGTGATTAATGAGTGTTTAAATCCTAATGACAAACACATCCTAATGACCCAGCACTTTATGATTTGCTGCACCATAGCATTTTGTAGACTTCATGGATCAAACAATCCGTAGGGTCAGCTAATCACACCTTCTACCTGGCAAAGGTCATGGGCACTTCCTCAGTGATTTCTGCATGCAGTCCAACAGCTTGTATTGGAACTGAAGAGTTTAACCCTTTTTTGGGTTAAAAGACTTTGATGTAAAGATAACATTGGGGTGTTCTTAGGGAGGGAGTGGGGAGCACTACACACTGGAGTGCTACAGATGTGATAGTTTCATGGAAGTCTCATTCTCTCACGGTTTAAGAGCTTGTATCATCAAAAAATGTCACATAATAATATATTAAATCTATATGCCCAGTTTTCATGTGTTCCTGCCAAATGGCATTGCCCAAGCACAGCTGAGAAGCAGCAACCAGGGCAGGGACATTGTCTCATGTCTTTTAGCATGAAGTGTGCAGTGTGAATTTGCCAACCGCTGCCCATCATCATTTTCAAGTTTGGTTATTGCTCACTTGCTTTATTCCTCTTCCTTATCTACAAGAGACAATATGTCTTGCATCAGCAGATTGTGATTAATAGTCATGATGTGTAATGACATTAATTAGCAATAGCAATTGCTAATGATTAATAACAGCAGCTAAGTGAAACCTTGGCTGCAATGATTTATTTTAGTACTTTTATTGAGCTGTGCATCTGGCAATATTGGGATGCTGCAGCAGCTTCAGGGAAGAATGTCAGTGTGGGGATGTGAAGAGCTGAGAAATGTGTTGAGTGAAGCAGGTGTATGGACTTGTCCCTCCATATTGCTGCACGCAATGATCCACTGGGAAATTTGGGTGCTTTAGTGTGAGGGAAGATGGAAGCTCATCATGCATTGTGTTGTGAAGCTTCAGCAGAGGTCATAGGATCATCAAATGCTTTGGGTTGGAAGGGAGCTTAGAGATCATCTTCTTCCAACCCCACTGCCATGGGCAGGGACACCTTCCACTATCCCAGGTTGCTCCACGCCCTGTCTAACCTGGCCTTGAACACTTCCAGGGATGGGGCATCCACACCTTCTCTGAGCAACCTGTGCCAGTGTCAGTAAAGAATTTCTTCCCAACGTCCAATCTAAATATCTCCACTTTTCATCTAAAGGCCTTCCCCATTGTCCTATCACTACCTGCCTGTGTAAGAAAAGTCTCTCCCCCTCTCTTTTATAAGTTCCCTTTAGGTACTGGAAGCATCTAAGGTCTCCCCAGAGCCATCTCTCTCCAGGCTAACAACCCCCTCTCTCTCAGCCTGTCTCCAGAGCAGAGATGCTCCAGCCCTCTGATCATTTTTGTGGCCCCCTCTGGACTCGCTCCAACAGGTCAATATATCCTTTGTTGGGGACCCCAGAGCTGGCTGCAGTGTTCCAGGTGGGCTCTCACAAGGGCAGAGGAAAGGGGAAGAATCACCTCCCTCAACCTGCTGGACACCTAGGTCCTCTATTAACCATGAACTCTAAAAGGGTTTGGCCAAAATGCAAGTAGTGTTTCACAGATTTTTCATAGCTCTTTCATAGGGAAATGTTTTAATGCTTTAACTTGTTTTGACATTGTATGGGAGACAAGCCAGAAGCACAAACCAATAATCTCCACCGTTGCTAGGAAAGGCCTAAAAGAAATTCTAGCTTGAACATCCCTGCACTTTGCTGAAATAAATTGGAAATGAGAATTTGCAATAGGGGCACATAATGATTGCCTACTACCCAGCTGAATGGAATGGAAAGGATCAGGCATGTCTTCAGCATGGCCTTAGTGCTGATTCCACCTTCTGGGAGAACTGAACTTGCATTTGGATTAAATACAATTATTCCTTTTTTTCCTCCTGCTTCCTATTAATTATATGCAATTTGCTCTGAAAAGATCTGTTACCGTGCTAATCTTAGCAATTGCCGTACTGCAGCGAAAACATTGCACAACCCTCTACGTCTGCAAGCGCTTCCAACGATGAAATTTCAAATTAAAAAGCAGCAACAAAAATATCCTGGACCACTTTTACAATTTCCTTCTGTGGCACAAAGGTTTCTAAGAGAAACATTTTGCTTTATTTATAGCCATTTCTGCTACTGCTGCAGTTGTTTTTGTGGTCTATTCTTTCTAATTTAAGCTGCAGCATGAGGCAGTACCCGGTTATTTGATTTGTCTCGAATGAGCCACGTAAGTGAATGATGCAGGCAGTGTAATAATAGTCGTGCTGGGCAGGGTCTTACAGCCTGGGTTGTACAGAAACATCCCACAAGCTTGAAGGAAATGTGGGGCATCAGAGAGCAGCATGGCATGAAACTTTCCAGTGACAGGCTGGTGGCAGGAATGCAGCTCCAAGTAACTGTGATGGAAAGATCATCCCAGTTGTGAGCACTGGGAGATCCCATGGTGTTTTACACCATGCAGATGAGAAAATGAGCCTAGAAGGAGATGTGAAGAGGTGAAAACCCCAGAGAGCACAACTGCCAAACTTGGACAGAACTCTGAGTTTTGAGTCAGAAGTGGCTCCTGCAACACAGGCTGACTTTCTCTACAGGCTTTGCTGGAGCTCCCAGCCAAGGCTTTGTGAAGGAATCCTGATCTCTTGTGGCCCACATCATAACAATTTTGGGAGCACTGGACTGGCAGTGGTCAGGTAACAGCCACCAACAGACTTAAACAAACAAGATGACCTTCTCCTCTGACATCCAAGGAGCAAAGGCCTCACTGGAACCAGTAACTTGCAAACCAGTTCAATCAATTATTTAGAACAAGACACTGTCTTTGTATGAACTTTGCCAAGTGCTTTGAAGACCCCCCCTACAAGACACATCCATTTTATTGCCATCACAGCTGGTAACAGTCTGTGTCCTGAGAAGTTCAAAGGATAGAGTCAGCAAATTCTTCTTGGTTAAGGCAACAATCCTGGTGGAGTTGCAGTCCAGCCAACTCTGCCTAAGCAGCTACCACATCCTGAAAACTCCTGGACATGAGACCATAAAATCATGGAATTGTACAATATCCTGGACTGGAAGGGATCTGCAAGGATCATTGAACTCCCAAGTCCTGTCTCTGCACAGAACAGCCCCAAAAATCACACCTTGTGGTTGTCCAAACACTGCCTGAGCTCTGGCAGACTTGGGGCTGGGGCCGCTGCCCTGGAGGGCCTGTTCCAGCACCAGGATCCATCTGACTAAGTGTGGATCTACAGGGTGGGTCCTGAGAACTCATACCCTGGTCACGTTTGCAATCAGTAGGGTGAGAGGCACCTGTCAGTTGAACACAGGGTGTAATTAGTGTCCTGAAGAAGACACCTGCATGGTTTGAGTGAACAATACCCTATACTTAATGCCAATGACTGGACCACTTCTGTCTTTGATGAGCATCTTTGATTGATTAGTTTGGTTTAAAGGTGGATGTCTTGAATGACATTAAGTGCCTCAGTAAAGGTGTCAAAAGCTCTGCTGGTTGTCACTGCAGAACGTGCAGGTCTCCTGTGTGTTCAGTGTCACACCTGCCAGCTCTGGATAGAGGTCTGGGGTGACAAAAAGTAGCCCATGTAGCACTGGGTGTCTGGTAGCCAGATGGCTACCAATTGTATCCAAGCCCTGCATTTCGTGAGCTGCTAAAGTGAGGTGAGATGAATCATATCCCGAGTGTCATTGCCTGATCCGAAAAGTCTTCTGCAAGGTTCCTCTGAATGTACCTAACTAAAAGCAAAGAGGGCACTTAGGGTGACAAACCAGCTGAGGATGGCTTTCGTGAACACTGCACTCCTCCCCACAGTGCTGGGGCCCAGAAATCGTCTTTGAAAGCTGGGCTGACAGGAGGAGCCCATTTTGTAGCCCATGTGCTGCCCAGAGGTGAGGTTTTAAACTCATAAATGGGTTGGGTTGGAAGGGACATTAATGATGTTCTGGTACAGCCATGGGTTTTGTGTTTCCTGTTGGTTCATTCCACACAACCCCTGGGCTGATGTTTGTGGTGTTATGTTGTCTGTAAAAAATGCCTTGCCCTCCCCAGACGATGCAGAAGGATTTCAGTAAAGAAAGCATTTCTCACTGGGCTTTTTCTTCCATGGTGGGACCAATTTTGCTGATGGCTTTGTGGCACATAAAAATAGGCTGTGCCTGGAACAGAGCTACAACCGGAGTGAAAGTTTGTGGGGCTGCAGATTGTCTGACCCTTTGCTGATGGTTTTGTGGCACATAAAAAGAGGCTGTGCCTGGAACAGAGCTACAACCGGAGTGAAAGTTTGTGGGGCTGCAGATTGTCTGACCCTAGATTGGTGGTAAATGAAAACAGGAGACTGAACTGAATTTCCATACCACAATGTGGCTGTTTGACTCACTAAGGTAATTTGAAACCAACTTTCAGATTTATTCCCTTCTGCTCTTGGTGCAGCCTGGTGTGCAATTTCTCAGTGGCAGCACTGAGCTAAGTAGAGTCAATGAGGGTTAAAAGGGCTTAAGAAAAAAAAGAGAGTCATGTTTGGTCAGGTTATTATTATCCCAGATCGATCCCTGCAGGATTTATTGGGCAGCCCATGGAATGTAGTACTGACACAACTGAGTGGGCAGCAGGAGGAGATGTTGGGATTACTCAAATTGACATAGCAGTGAAAGTGTTTGCCAGCCCATGGCATGAAGGGAAAGGACTCCTTTAAAGTGAAACTCACTGGAGTGACTTATCTATTCACTCACTTATCTATTCACTCACTTATCTCCTACTGACTTATCCACCCAGATCTCCATCCCCAGTGCAGTAAAAACAGACTAAAAATAGTAGAAGACTGGGTCTTTTTTAGGTTTTGTTGAAAAGAACTTGATGCACAGAGATGTTCATGAAAGTGTGTTCAAGACTCCTTGGTAGATAGCATGGAAAACTCTTAGTAAACTCCTCAGTGCAATTTGTCAGCACAGAGCTGCAAAATGAAAGCTAGAAATGAAAGTGAGGCAAATCAAGACAAAAGCATTAATGATTCGAAAAACTGAGTAGCAACCCAAACCATTCTATGAGCCTTTGATTCTGTCTGAAATAGGTGATCCTCCATCTCCAGGGACTTTTGGGAACCTAGGAGCTCATGGTTGTAACTCTCAAGGGAGCTAAGGTGACTTGGCATCTCCTTTTGCACTAAGCAAAGTGCTGAGCCCCACTAACTGCAGTTAAAACCTCAGCCTGTGTTTCTTATTACCACTCTGTATGAAGTCTAGCCCCAGTGTAAGTGTAATACATTGAGTTTATTATCCTCATTTTCCAGCACAGCAGAACTGAATGCAATTACAAAGCCTCTTAGAGGTGATTTGACTATGCAGACACTCTGCAGCCTGATGGTTTTTCAGACACATTTAGCCCCTGTTGAGGAACAGAAATCCTTCTAGGCTGATATTGAAGCCATCTGGTGATGTCTTTTTCAGTCCAGTAAACACTTCTGGGTTCAGTTTAGAGGATGTCAGTACATAACAGCTTATTTAAGAGGCAGAACTGGGTGACTATGAAAAGCACATACACCTTGGGGACGATGCAAGTGTGCAGCAGATATAATTCCTAAATGTAATGGTAGGCAGGAGATACCTGAATCATTTCTCTTCAAACACAGGTTAGGGGGTTGAATGGAATTTTAGTGGCATGTCTGAAAATGACAGCAAGCCTCCTATTTTGGGGGATGATTTGAATGTCAAAGTGTTTCTACATTGAATGGTCTCCTGCTGTACTGCTTGGAGCAGAATAATACCATTGATCCATTGGGCTGCATGTAAAGGATGCACAATGTCTCTTACACACAAGATTAGGCCATGTTGCTCCCCTGGAGGTGTTTCTTGTCACCACACAAAGACCCTGGCTCAGCACCATGCCCAAGGGAAGCAAGTCACCTGGTGCATCTTCTTCCCACACCCTGGCTTTTCTTTAGATCTTTCCTGTCCACGATGGGATCAGCTTAACTCCATGGGACTGGCAAGCTCTTGTGAGCTCACACGTGTGTCTGGCTTTGCCCTTGGCAGCTTCTGAACTTTCTGCTTCAGGCCAAGGTAATTTATGCAAACAATATGACTTGGTTTCAGCAGCGATTTAGAAATAACCATCTTCTGATGGCATTTCCAAAGGTCTTTTCGTTACTGGGTTTTCTCTTCACTGAAGTGCCTCTCAGTAATTTGTGCTGCAGCTGTGACAGTTCCAGGAGCCTGTTCACTAATCAATATGAAACATGCTCACACATCCAGCTGCTCACATCCCTCCCTGTTCCTCCAGGTCAGTTTTTCAGGCAGCAGATGTGTCCCTGTCACCCCCTGGTTTGTGCACTGATTCGGCACGCTTTGCTTTCTGCATCAACGCCTGCAGCAGCACAAGGAGTTGCTGGGAGCCAGGGGAACACTGCAGACTCTGCTCCTTCAGATTCCTCCCTAACAATGGCCCTTTCTCCACTTGTCTCCATGGGTTGAAGCAATAGGAAAAGCTTCCAGAAAACTTTCAAGCAGATATTCCCCTTGTCCCTTCACTTCCAGACATGGCAGGTTCTCCCTCCTTCCTGTCTAGCAAGCTACTACACTATGCCCATGACTAAGCCACATGCTGGTACTTGTTGCCATCAGGAGCTTCACCTGGTGCCCTTCATTTTCTCTTTTCTCCATGGTGGTCCTTGTGTCCCCATGCCTTAATGGGATTGCAGGTTCCCCTGGTTGCAGCCCTGCCTGTCAGGCTGTGCAATGAGGCATTTGCCTGCTTTCAGGTGATGTCAAGCCATAACTAATACTTTTAAAATTAACTGCTAGAGGACAAGGTTGTGAGATGGTTCACAGACATTTCATATTATGAGCCATATTTTATGGTGGAAATTAATTCTTACAGTCATTCATGAGTGCATGTTACTTCCCTTTACAACCCTTTGCTTCTTCCCTGGCATCCACTGCTGTTCTCTGCATGGCACAGTGGTATTAGGAGGCTGAGAGTGAGATTTAATCATTTTTGTGATCCTAATTAGCAGGTAGGTGTTGTTGGGAAGGATGGTCAGGCTCACCAGGCTGCATATTTCCACTAAGTCCTATGTGTTGATCCTGCTGCATGCTGGTGCTGGGAACTGCACCAGCAAAAAACCTTCTGTGGCACAAAACCTGGAGGGCTCTGTGCTGGTTTAGCTCCCTGGACTGGCACAGTGTGGGTCAGGGACATAGCAGTGAGGTGAAAGGGAAGTTGTGGGATGCATGTTGGGGTCAGGGACAGCATCAGGGCACCAGACATCCTTCTTGGCAGTACATAAAAGTAGGTTGGCTCCAGTGTTTAATAAAATCACAGTTACCCAGACCCCTATGGAGCTGCGTATCCTGTAGCAGCTGCCCTTCAGTTCCAGTGTGAGAAGTAAGGTATTGAAATTTGTTTCAAAAATAATTTGTTTCAAAAAAATCAGTCTCTTTTCATCTTCAGGAGATGGTAAATCAGATGGTATTCAGGCTACCTCTGCCCTTCTTAAGGGAATGAGATAAGCAATTAAGTGAATCCTGAGGTTTGCCAGCCTTCATATCCCATCTCCCCCTCAGCCTCCCATGTCTGCCCTGATCTCCCGAACCTTTGGGACAAACCAGAGGATTCATGAACAGGTAATCAGAGCATGCCCGGGCTGGGAGACAGAAGTAATGGCAGGCAAGGAGGACGTGATTCCCTTGGTGCAGGCAGGTGGAAGCTCTTCTCATGGCAGCAGACAGTGGTTCACAGTCACAGGACTGGGCAGCCATAACACAGACCCCTGAGGTCATTTCTCCAAGGTCACAGGGGTTGCACAGCCCTGTGCATCACACCCAGCACGTACATGCCTTCAGGTGCTGTGTTTGTGCTCACCTGGATTACTCAGCCTGACCAAGGTTTGCTTCCTGCACATCTGTGTTCCTGCCAGCAGAGCTCTGTAGCATGAGTCACTCTGCAGTGTGGCAGCTGGTCTGGTTCCTGCTGGTGTCTGCTAAAATCTTTACACCTCTTCAAGCTTCCCAGGCAGGTCAGCCTTGTGATGGGAGCTCAGTGCAATATATGGGAATGGGGTTTGGGAAAAGACTCAAAGCAGTACATTCCTTGGGCAGCTCAGGGGTCCAGAAAGATCTCTGCAGTCAATGCAAATCTCAAAAGTGCTGGTATTTCCCTTCATTCAAAAATTGTTCAAACTTAAAGAAGGATGAGATGTACTCCTCATGGGAAGGGACCATGCTTGTTTGCCTTTCTCTGGTTTATTTTTGAGGAAATGACCTTTCTGAGCTGTTTAGCAGCTGCTCTGTCTCCATCATTTATTTTGCTTTCAATATTTTCCAAAATTTAAAGAAGTCATAACCACACCACCCCAAGATGGAGGACAGTATGAGACTACTAAGATGGTTTAGCAAGGCAATCAGCGCAGATAAATTGATTGATGAATATGCACCCTCAAAACCAAAAATCATCACGGCTATGATCAGGAAATAATTCATGTTGGCTTATTTGATGAAACCAGACTGTCACCTGCATGAAATTCCCTCTGAAAAGGGAATTGTCTGTCTGGGAGATGTGACTGTGCTCCTGATTCACTGCACAGACTCATTCCAACACACTCTAAATAACCTCATTCCCTGGGGACTGACTGCAACCAACAGCAGCCAGCAACCAACTTGTCTGGTGTTTCCTCCTCTCAGTTGCACGAGTCCCCACCCGCAGGTTTTTAGGGGACATGGTGAGAAAGAGGCATTTCCTGGCTCTTGGAGGTGCAAAGGAAGGGAATCGAGTGCTCATCTTTCAGTTCTGACAATGTGAAAAAGACTGACTACAGCAGAGAGTTTTGCTTATAAGATTTTGGGGTAGGTAGAGGAATCCTGACATGGGGAAACCATGCTGCTCTTTGGATGTCATGCACTCACTTCTATACCTGACCAAAACCAACCATAAACACTAAGAGGAAACTCTGGAAAAAATATCCCAACTCCTGCGCTTCCAGCACCTGAAAGTCACGGTCTGGAAAACACAGATCCAGTGGGAGCACCTTAGTCCCAGCCCTTCAGCTTAACATGAGCTGTCAGCTCTTCAACAGCATAAGAAGCTGAAGAGCAGGTTGGTATTGTGCTGCTGCTTTGTAAGAAGCAGCAAAAAAAAA
>VXBC01006600.1:305751-367916 GCA_013399945.1 Ploceus nigricollis
TCTAAAATGACCTGAAAGGAGATTGTAACCAGGTGGGAGTCAGCCTCTTTTCCCAAGTAACAAGTGACAGGACAAGAGGAAGTGGCCTGCAGTTGCGCCAGGGAAGGTTTAAATTCAATATTATAAATTCAATATTAAGAAAAATGTCTTCACCAAGAGGGTTGTCAAGCATTTGAACAGGCTATCCAGGGCAGTGGTGGAGTCACCATCCCTGGAGGTATTTAAAAGACATGTAGCCATGGCACCTGAGGACATGGTTTGGTGGTGGACTTGGCAATGCTGGGTTAATGGTTGAACTCAATTATCTTAAGGGTCTTTTTTAACCAAAGTGATTCTGTGATTAACTCCTATAATGTCCCATAAGCTAAGGATATAGATTCTGGCTGCATAAATTTGTCATTAGAATTTTGTGAAACCTTGGGAAGCCTTGTAAAACCTTGGCCACAAAATATCTTCTAGAGCAGCATAAAAGAGGGTCCTGGTCCAAGAGGCACCGAGCACACATAACTCCTAATTATGAATGAATTAATAACTCCTAATCTATGAATGCTGCAGTTTCTCAGCCTCATGTGGCACAGAGGTCAGGGGGCTGGGAGGATCAGGGGAAAACTGGTAATGGAGCTGAGCAGAGTCAGTCTGGCTCCATCTCACAGTGCAACTGGAGAACATCTGTATGTTTGGTAGCAGACTGTGATACAGTGGCCAGATGTATATTCACTGTTCACTTTCTTTTGGGATAGGTTTGAACTGCCTGAGCTCCCTCTGCTGCTTTGTCAGGGCAAATAAGAGACACCCACCTTGGGGAATGAGGAATCCAAAGTCAGGTACAGCTGCCATACGGCACAGATGTATATTGGAACTAAGAAAACTCAGCTCAAAAAGTCTGGGCTGGATATGAAGCAGTATTAATTCCAGAGAGGAGCAATCTGACCCACCCTGCAGTTGCTGAGTCAAACTGAATTCGATGTCCCAGAAAGCGCTGCAGAGGCTGAGAGGAACCTCGGCGCTGAGCAAACCCCTTGCACAAAGCTGCCCTGAGATGAGGTGTCTTCAGCATCCCAGTGTTTCCAGGGCAGCCAGAGCTGGAACTCAGTTCTGATGAAAGTTCACCAAATCCGAGTTTTTTCAGACATAATATTTTTCACCGGCTGAACTAGCATCTTTGGAAGTTGTTTCTGAACAGTGGCTCTAGTGTGCATGGCCATGTCAAGCACCAGCAAGGGCACAATAGGCAGACGTTACACATTTCTGGAAGTGAGAGGCAGCTTCTTTGGCCTCAATACTGTTATTGTTCCTTGGGAACACAGGCATCACTGTACTGTAGGATCCACGGACATTTGGTGGGATCACTTGTTTCTGAGAGTGTTTAGCAATGGAGACATCAGTAGAGGGTGGAAACAAGCCCTGATATCTCTTTTTTCCTGATGGTGTAATATAATTCCCTATATAAAATAAATACCAAAGTATTTGTCTCCCTTCTGGCTTTTGGGGGTTAAGTTTTTAGTTTTCAGTTGTAACTGTATATGTTCCTGTTACCACATCAAGATTTCTCATGTTTTGGGTTTCGAGTGCTCTCTCATTTGTAACTATGTCGAGCAAGTCATGTTGCAAAGTCGTAATTTGCTATTTCTCATCTCTTTGAATGACACTTTGCTCTTTTATTATAGGAAAGGGAAAACAGGCACTCTTAATCCATGTGTCCTAGACTGTTCATAGTTTGATTTATTACATCTTATCCTTCCTTCCCAGATAAATGGTTCCAATCCTTTAGGTTTTTTGTTCATCGCTGTGAGAATGCTGCTTGTCCCTGAACTCCCCAATCCCATTATTTATTTTTGAAACAGACTAACAAGCACTGAAGACCGTCTTCTGATGACAGCAATCACATACATTGTGTAACTGAATTATATAACCCTTCATCCCATCCTTTATATAGATTCATCTATGTTTGCTTTTTGGATGTGGCCACACAGCGAATGCAATTCTCAACTGACCTTTCTCCAGTAATAGCCAAGGACTTTTCCTGAGTCAGTGCTTATCCTAATTTATCGTGGCACAAAGGCACACTGAACTGTGACAACTCCATGGTATAACTCCCAGCTGTGCACATGTATGCCACAGCAAGGCTTTCCATAGAGAGGAGTTATCCCAAAATCTCTGGAATGGACTCCCATGTAGATAAGTCCTAATTTAGGGCCACATTCCAATCTCTAGAGTCAGTTTGGGAAGAATCACGGAGCTGCTTAAAGGAAAAAGAAATGTACAAGCCATGAATGTTGTCACGGATAGTGGAGCAGGGAGTGCAGAAGGCTGGTGTGACAGGGTGGCTAAATAAAGTGGAAGTGACACAGTGAAAGACCTTGAAACATGTAGCACAAAATAAAATATTTCCCCAAAAGACAGATCACTCAATTAAAAAATAAAAAAGCCCCATTTCTAGGCAGAATGAGCTGTAAATCTCTGTGAGAATAGAGACAGCAACAAGTTACAGTGAAGGGCAATAAATCTGCAGGTAATTCTCCAAGCGACCGTTCAGCACAATGATGGACAAAGGTCTGCAGGGCTCTGCAGCCTGGCTCGCAGCTCCTCCTGCTCGTAGATTTAACTGGAGAATCATACACCAGGTCAGGCTACTGAGGTTGCTTTTGGGTACTGCAGGCTGGAGACCACTGCCTCAGCAGGCAAGACCTGTGTACTGAGATACAGGTGTTGACAAAGATATGTGCCCTGCCAGTCCCAACAGACCACACACCAGAAATTTAAGAACTGAAGGCTTCAGCTGAAGCATCTCTGGTGAAACTCAACAGAGCTTTGACAAGCACTGAAGCTGCTTTCACAGCATGTTTAATTATCAGATGTAATTTAAATAGCTGGGGAGCTGCAGTTAGAGGGGGAATCAGGGAATCTCAGGCAGACAATGGGGTGTTATTTCCTTCAGAGTTGCTCAGGACTGAATTTTTCTTAATAATGTTGTTAAACGTACCCAGGACTGCTGAAATTTTGTGTTACCATGCTCCTTTGTGCTGCCCTAAGACTGACAGCCAGATAACTCTTTCCTTCTGCTGTAATTTGGAACCTGTGTGGAAACTCTATTCTTTTGGGAAGGTGCAGATAGTGGGCTTGGTCTCTTACATTGATGTACACTGGCAATGGTCTCTGTGGTTGGGAAAACCACATGTCTGAGTCCAGAGGCCAAGCCAAAGAGAGAGGAGATGAACTGATGGACTGGAAGGTTTCTTTATGTGATGTCTATCGCCTTGCTTACTGGGAAGCTCTGGATACAGCAGCACTTCCCTCAGCAGCTGCAGTTATCCTGTCCCAGCCCATATCTCCAACACAATCTGCTCCTAAAATAGCCTGTTCCTCTGCACAGAAGTAGGAGATCTCATTTTCAAAGCATTTCCTCTGCTGGTAGCCTCCCAACTTTTACTCATGGTGCTGGTATCCAACATTGCTGCTGTGAACGGGCAGCAACGCCCATGCGGAGGGAGGAAGAGAAGGGACCCAAGGAGAGGAAAAAATCACCTCCCTCCACACTGCAGGAAGCAGGGAGAGGCCATGTGCCAAAGGGCCCACACACAAAAGGCAAGGTCTGGTGCTGCCTGGAGAAGGATGGAGGTGGGGACAGGTAGTCTGGCAGGTGCCTCAACACAGTCCAAACAAGGTGCTCCTGCAGTCATGTGGCAGTTCACAACCAGAAGCATCAAGTGCTGCATCTTGTCTGAAAGCCATGAGAGAGGTGATGCAGGATGCTACCAGCAGGAAATTGTTCATGGTGGGCAGAAAGAAACATATTTTCACCAGGAATGAGCCCCCATGCTTCCAGCAACAGCTCAGGTAGGAGACTGCCATCTCAGCTGCAATGTAAAGGACAGCCATGCTCAGAATCTCCCAGGTCCTGACCTCTTGTCCTGATCCAGTGTCTTCTCAGGAACTCTTACTCAAACCCTTACTTTCAGTTACCTTACTCAAACCCTTTGGTCCAGAGTCATTCATCCTTGACCAGCCCATTTCCCTCACCTTGTATTTTCAGTCCACTATAAAATTTAAGCAATTTAAAGCTATTACAGACCATGCTTGCCATCTCTCCAAAGTGCAAAACTATCTGTCTGTCTGTCTATCTATCTATCTATATATCTCTGAAGGTTCACATATGTGTGAACACAGTGTTTCTGATTTCAGCCCTGTATTTCAAAAGCAAATTCCCCAGCACTGCACAGGACTCTGGTAAATGCATCTCAAACAGGATTTATCTCAAGTCCCTAAAAAGCACATGTACACAAATTAATATTCATTACTAAATTAATATTCATGTTCTGCCTCTGTGATGATTTATCTTCATAGACCTGGGTTTGGCACTGTCCACTTCCTTCATGCTGGGATATGTTCCTTTCTCCCCTCCTGATTAATGTGTTGATATGAGGCTTCAGGTAAATGGCCAAACATTAATTTATCTGTCCTTTAAACCAATTGTTCCTTCACAACTACAATTCTGTCTTTGTTATGAAAATCTTGTGGTTTTCTGTGCTCTTGGGACATCACTGCTGGCTAAGCATTGCCTCCATGTACCATAACACCAAAGAACTTCCTTCTGAGTCTGAACTCTCATGTCCTGGTCCAGCAGGAGCTCATCTCTTCCCTTCCCATTCATCTGCATGGCATGTGATAGATAGTGATGGATTATTCATAGCAAAGACAATGTGAAATTTTGAGCTGGTCTTTTTTCTCACTTTCTCTGCTAAAATGATAATTTGAAATATTTGAATAAAACTCAACCTATTTCCCCAGAGGGTTTTTTTTTTTTTTTGAGCAGAAATCACTTTGTAGTAAAGTGTGTTTTTTGAAGCTGAGGTAAAGTTTTGCCAAGCCATTTAAATGCAATCCAGCTATCAGAAAACAAACTTCTCCCTTTTATAAAAATACCAAATCCACCACCTCCTTTCCTCTTTCACTGTCCCTCTCTGGGCAACATCTGGAAATAGTCTAATTAGTGGTCCTGAACATAACTCAGCAAAATCCTTTCTTGGCAGAGTGCTAGCGCTGGACCATAAACCAAAGGCCCTATGATCTCCTTATTGTAGCCAAATCTTTGCTCATCCCACAGATCCTGCTGCCTGGGCAGGGCTGAGAGAGTTGCCCAGCAGCCTTCTGCTCCCTGTAAAACGTGGGCAGCCTCAGCAGTGAGGTAACAGCTCCTGCTGGTCCAGGAGAGGCATGAGGAATTGTTTAGGAAGTGGTGGGGCTTTCTCATCACACCAGAGCCATCTGCATACCAGGTGAAATCCCCCCAGGGGTGAGGAGGTGATTTCCTTTCTGGCAAAATATCCTGCTCCAGCTGCAGCAGGGCAG
Source organism: Ploceus nigricollis (assembly GCA_013399945.1). Classification (NCBI taxonomy): domain Eukaryota; kingdom Metazoa; phylum Chordata; class Aves; order Passeriformes; family Ploceidae; genus Ploceus; species Ploceus nigricollis. The sequence goes on from VXBC01006600.1 coordinate 311,101, forward strand.
CATGAGTGGTGAGAGATGGTCATGTCTGGCATTTGTGCATCTGTGGTTCGGCTTGGCTCACAAGGGCTCCCCATAACCTACAAAAGGGATATTTTCCTCCAGTTTTCTTTCTCTATTGTACCTTGGATGGTAAGAATTTCACAGCAAGGACATTGTTGCAGGCTCCCACAGCAGGAAAATGTTTTAGTGATACAAAAATAGACAGATGCAAAAAGAATTCCTTCGGATCCTTGAAGATTCCCTTCATTAGAGGTAGACATGGGTTTGAAGCAAATTTTCCAGAAGAGAAGTCATTAGTGTAGAAATCATGGAAAACAACTCAAGAGCTCCTAGTTGAAGGGAATATCCAGCAACTCTGGCTTTCAAAATGTAAATAGGAAACAGCCACAAAATCTTATCTGTACTTTGCAGCTAATGAAAACACTAGTCTCTCCTGGGAGCCAAGTCTTTGCTCTAATTTTAATGCATTTTCTTAGGTTTTCCTTAGCTGTGACTAATTTGTGCTGTCAGGTGTGCCTTTTTTGAAGTTAAAAAGCATATCTGAAGTGTTACAACCTCTAGCTAGAATATTTAAATTAGTGAGTATCCTCATCTCAGAGCCTGTCAAGTAAGGGGATGGTACTCAGCTGCCCTCATGCTCTGCTGAGCCATGGGTACAAGCAACCTCTAGTCCCACGGGAGCCTGTAGGGAATTCTTCCCAGGTGAAGTGTTGTGCTGGCCCCTGGCATTATGTGGGCTGTGCACAAACAGCACTTGGACTGTCAAGCACAGAACATTCCAAAGCTAGATCTCAGCAACCTCCTAGAGTGTGTCTAAATAGCTATAATTGTGTATATTTAGTTACAACTTCAAAGACATCACCCACCTGCTTGCTCTGGCTGTGTTCATGTCACAGATTAAACCTGGCCCTGTTGATCACATCATAAAACCTCTATCCCCAGGCCACAAAGCCTTTTAGCCAAGGGTCAAAGGCTTTAGGAGACCCCGGGGTTAGAACTTGGTGGTGTGGGGTGGGCTGGAATGGCACTGAACTGTTCCTGATTGCTGTTCAGCTGCTGTTTCCTCTGTTTCAGCTGAACCCTGTGCTCAGCTCTGCTCAGTGATCCCAGGGACAGAGGAAAGAGGGCTGGAGGAACCCACAAGCAGGCACCAGCCCCAGCTGGGCAGCTCACCCTGCATGGCAGGTGTAATATATAGCATGGACATACCTTATTGTCTCAGTGACAGATGGAATAACAGGGCACCCTGAGCTGAGGAGAGCAATTCAGGCCACCTGCTACCCACAGCTACCAGGCCATGGGGGCCAGGATCTGCCAAGGCTGTGCAGGAAGTCTCTGAACTGTTGTTAGAAGTAAAGATGGTGTAGTAATGTAGTAAAATGTTTAACTGTGCTTCCTTCTGTGTGTAGTTTGGGATTCACATGGCTGTTCCCACCAGTGGACCTATAAAGACCAAAGGAACTATGGTCAGTTACTCCAATAAAACCAAGGAGAGTTTCAGTTGAGGTGTTCTGTGCCACCTAATGCTGTACATTCAGAAATGGGAAGGTAGGCAGGGATTTGGACAAGGGCCAGAGATGAGATTGCACATGATTTACACTTAATGTCAGGCATGTGACTTGCTGCCTACAAGGCAAGGAGTTGTTTGCACATAACTGTGTCTGCATTGTCCCTGCAGCTGAGCAGAAACAAATGATTGTGCACTTGTCTGCAGACATTAACTCTGCAGAGTAGGAAGGCTTGTTCCACCAGAGCTGCATCTGCAACAGCTAGTATTAACTCCTGCAAAAGCACAAAAGGTGTGGATGTGTGTGACACAATTAATATAATGACAGTGAATGTTTTTCTACCGGGAATGCAGCCAAAGGAGGCTTTTGTGTGTCTCCACAAAGTTGTCAGCCCTTCTCTCCATGCCCCCTCAACGGAACTTATTCTCTCTAAACAGGGAAATAAAAAGCATATTTTGAAAATTTACCTATCTATCCTTGCTTTTTGACATGAAGATCAGAGAAAGAGGTGCTTCCTGAGTACAAGCAACAGCATATGCAAGCTGAGAAAAAATCCATTCAGTGCTGGATTCCAGAGGAAAATGTTTGGATATTCTGTGCTGGCTAGAAAGAAACCTGCACAGAGAGTGAAACAGTTGTTATTTTGTACCATCAGAGCATTTTCATTCTGTCTAATGACAGCTGTGTCTTCCTGTCTTTCTCCAGTGCTGGCTGGAACTAAATTCCTTATTTTCTGATTGATTTTCTGTGGAGACTTGCAGAACCATGGCACCTGATGGATTTTTCCATCCTTCCTCTTCTTCTTAATAATATTTACATCTGTTTTCAGTCAAATAAGACAAAAGGAAAAAATGCTGAACAGAAGTTCATGCCACTTTTGTGATACAGGCAGAAAAAAACAGGGTGGAAAAACAAAGCACCTGTAAGCATAGCTAGTAAAGTAAAGGCTGCAAACTCATGCATCATTAGAGAATCCAGGTGGGAAGGACATCTTCTAGGTGCTGCTACTATGGGAAAGCCTTCACTTGGTGATTTTGCTTGGAAGTCAGTCAGCCAGGGCACAAATCTTCAGGAAACCAGGATTCACTGGTGCAGGTGCTCAAAAATTACTTGTGCAGGTGCAGGTACATTACAGGCTTTGCAGGTTGCTATGAAGATTTCTCTTTGTAGCTGGTTTAGCAAAACTTGGTGCACAGCTACGTCACTGCTTCCTTTCAGAAAAGGCCATCAGTGTGTCCAAACCCCATGCTGCAAATGCAGTCTGATCTTTGAAATAATTCATGTGCTACTTAACAAAACATCCAAATTTACCCCCTAATCCGAGCTTTGCAAAGTACATAGATTTGAACCCACATCCAAACAGCACACAATGGTCAGTGTCTTCCACACCCTTCATTAAAGATGCCTTCAGTGCTGCTGCTTCTCATACCTGTGCTAGTAGCAAGTGGTGTTTGGCTCGTACCTGTTGAACTCTAAACCTCATGGGACCAAATTTTACCTGTAGGTTATTCAGGTGTTCATTGAGTGCTGCTTCTTTATGTGAGGACTGCACAGCTCTGCAATCCTATTGCATCACACAGAAATTAAATATCTCTTGAAGTGTCAGTTAATTAATCTTCCCTGTTCACATTTGTAGTAGTCTGGGAAATATGAGATGATGGGTTTCAGCTTCCAGGGAGGTGGCCAGTGTAGCTGAGGCTGTGGAAGTTGCTGTGACAAATCATGCCCATAATAGCTAAAAATTTGTATATATATTTAATATATATTAAATATAATTTATATTGACTTCCTCAGATAGCAAAAAATCCAACAGAAGTTTCAGCTTCTAAATAATTTTCTGAGATTTTTGAATTCTGTATCAGCTTATGAATTGTCCTGCAGACTTGTGTGGGCGTAAATTGGTCACACTGGACAGAACTTGATTGAGGAAAGTGGCAGAGATCAGCATTTTTTTCATTAAGCTTCTCATATTTTCAAGCCTATTTGGTAACCAGGCAGTGGATAGAGAGAGTCCAGTCATTTTGCAGGTGACCTGGCATACTTTTCAAAAGTCATTTGGGATATCTGAGCTTTGAAATGGTGAATATCACAGGAGTGCAAAATCTCCCAAGGGGGAACATTCCAAGCTTTGCAAGAACAGGTATTGAAAACAATAAAATGCCAAACGTCATCAGGTTTTCAGGCAAACAGAAGGAAAAACGTGTATATTAACCCATAGTAATCAACAATCCCAGCCAAGCTGTGTTTGCCACACTCCAGAATGTTGTGAAAAGATGAAGGGTGAAAATTAAACTGGCTCTTTGGCTGAAGTGACATCCTGCAAAGAGTTATAGCTACAAACCCCTCCAGAACCAGAAATGCCTACAACCCTCTTTGAAAATATTGCTTAAAGTTTTTGTGTAAGATTCAGCAGAACCACTTCCCATCCCTCCAGCTCTGCCACTACTGGCTGTCTGTGCTGGGTGTGATGGGATTGCACTGGGACACCGAGGAAAGCCAGACTGGAAGTAGAGCATAAGCTCTAGACTCGGGTCAGGCTGAGACATGTTGAGCCTTCCTGGGCAATCCCAAACACAAGGATGAATGAGGTGTAGGTGATTACAGCATCTGGCAGCCCTGGATGGTGTTAGATCTTAACTGGTTGGGCTCAGTGATCTTGGAGAGCTTTTCCAATCTAAACGATTCTATGATTCTATTCCCCTGATCTAAATGATAAAATTTGCCAGATCTGTTACAGGTGGGAGATGGTCTGAATACGGCTCCTAGTGGTTAAAGACACCCATGACAGGTTTTGTATGAGCTTGGCTCAATTTATGAGCTCTTGGGAAATTGGATGAGTAACTCTTCCCTTTCCCTAGAATTACCCATTGTAATCTTTCTTTTTTTTTTTTTTTTTTTTTATTTTGTTTTTTCATCCTTGCTAGAATGCCTGGACTTCCTCTGTAATGAGAAGCATGACAGCTGTGAGAAAAAGGATGCAAACACAGAAAGATGAATAGTGCCCTGATTCCCAGCTTTCACAGGATATTTTAAGCAACTCGTTTTGCCTTTCCCTGTCTTCCCCATTTGTTCACTGCTGCGCATGTTGCATTTTGGAATTTCTGTCACAGAAAATGATCCCATTGTGACTGAAGCAATAAAAATCTGAAATGAAAAGCTAATCCTGCCCCAAATTGCTTTTGAGGTGTAAGACATGAAACAACAGATGGGTACAGTCACGGAGGGGAACTTAAGGCAACGGTGAAGCAATCCTGATGAGTGTGATAGGCATCCAGTACAGGGTATGAGCTGTTGCCAAGGCTTTTCTATTGTTGCAAAAGAAATTTTAATGAAGGATTTGAGAAAAGCTAATGAGAGAGCTCTGTAAATATTTTTGTAAGCCCAAAGCATGAGAGAAAGCGTGAAATTGATTGTTTGAACATCTAACAGTAACTAATTTGTGTAGTAAGTATGATACCCATGAATTTGTAATGGAGGTTATGAAGGTTAATTCATGACCATGTCTAAGTTGTTTAAATACCATTGAAGAGTATTGTTAAATGAATCAGGCCAGGGAAAAGTCTTAGAATAATTTTTTTAAAAGGCAGCATGATTTTAGCCAGGCAATGAGTGCAGAAATTGGAAGCTGCTAGGCCATAACCTTTTGATATCAGCAAAGGAAATCATTAAGATGAAAATTGCCAAAGGGATTTTTTAGCAATTGCAGCCTCTGCTGTATCAGATTGGGTTTTATTTTCATTTTCAGTGACTAAAATACTGGTGGCTGCTCTGACTTCAGTACAGTATGTGTTGATTTCAAGAAATAAAATACATCTCACTGGGGGTGACAGAAGTATTTATGTGTGTTGGCATGGAAGAACAAAAATACACGGCAAGACTTAGAGCCAGCACTTTCCTGTCAATGCAGTAAGCCCATCTCAGCACAAGTGAGGAACTGTAATGAAGGAAGCATCATAGCTAAACCCACATAAAATTTGGGTTTGAAACTATTATTTGGAACAGAAAATAACTGTCAAAGAACTCCGACTTTTAATCTCATAAAACTCCTTAGAGGCAATTCCTGACATGGCCCACTGACCCTGAACACTCTTCATCTGCTGTAGTGAAGACAACTGGGAGAACCACTGTGAAAAAGGCTTTGTATGAAGTTACAGTTATTTGTGACATGTAACTGCATCTTGAATACATTTCCCAGAAAACAGACCCTCCAGGTTTTGTATCCTTTTGAATTACTGCAAAGATTTGTCTACTACTATTTCTTAAACTTATGAGGTTTTCTCTGTCCTAGTTTAAAGAGTTGAATTTGAGGTTGTCAAATCTTATCTCTTTCAAAAAGCCTGTAGAAAAATCTTTCTAATGTGATTTGTGCAAGATAATTCAGGCCTGAGCAAATGTGACCCCTCCGTGCCCTATTCCTGCCTAGACAGAAGCAGTTGCCTGCAGCTGTGTCCATCTCGCCCTCAAAGGATTGTTAAAGTACCGCTTTGACACACTAAATGTATTTGAATGAATATTTTCTGTCATTACCAATTGAAATGACTCCTGCCTTCTCCTCATGACCTTCAGAGCTGGAGCTCACAGAAGAACAGCATTCTTCCTCTTCCAGACAATTACGTGTCTGATCACCCTACACCAAAAGGGAAGTTTACGACATGGGAAGTATTTCCCTGTCCTTGAAGGGAGGTGGTGGGTTAGATGATCTGTGCAGGCTGATGTTAAATTAATTTAACAAGTCCTGAGCTCTGGTTTCAAGAAAGCTCAGACAGGAACTCACTCTGTGGCTGTGGACACATATGCAGGGGGATTTTATCGAGTCAGATTTTTTTTAAGCATCTGTGAAACCTGAAACAGGATTGCTGAGTCTCAGTGAAAATTAAATAGGCAGTTTTCCAGGAGTATCTGAGACTAGGCCTACCAAGAGTTAAGTGGCCGTAGACAAAAGGACCTGGGATTTTCTCAGCTGGAAGGCACTACACATAAAAAGGAAGATAAAAGGAGTACTTTGTGGTGGGGGAAACCACCACAAAGAGAGAGCTCAGTTACAGGAAACAAAGAGAGAGCTCACTTGTAGGAAACAGTTCTTTCCAAGTAGATCATTTGGAGAAAACAGGGCTTTGATTTCACACACTGGCAGGAATGAATAATTGTAGCTTTTTCTCCTCTGTTATCAGTAGCAGAAGAGAAGGGATGGGAAGTCCACAGTTCAACTGCACTTTATCTGATTTCTGTTTTTTAGAGAAAGGGTAAATAATTTTCCCTGAAGTTTCCTCAGAGATGTCCTCAGCTGCCAAGAAGCCACATGGCCATACATGTCCAATTTATATTGGCTGAAACCACAGTCACAGAGGCAGCCTTTCTGAAAATTTCTATTAAGCTACTTCAAACTCAATATATAAAAGCATAGTCAAAACCAGAAGGTATTTTTGAAATTCCTTGCCTCCATTTAGGACGTGCTTACACTCCAAAGAAAGAATAGAAGAAGAAAGTACACTCTTCATCTGTGACTGAAAGATTTCATTGTTTATTAAATTTGAAGAGCACTAGCTGAATAAAATATAACAGAGGTAATTACCTCTGTACATCTAGTTCAGCCTTTTACCTGCCCTGTTCACAGTGTTTCTTTGCTTTGAACAGATGGAGTAAGGTAAACAAGCTGGATAAAATAAATCCTGTGGAGCTACTATATCTGTTTTATCTGCACAGATGTGAAGCAAAGAAGAAGGCAGCTCAGGTCATGAGTGTCAAGGCATGATGGCAACCAACACTCTGCCTGACAGAGAAAAAAGCTGCACACTGATTTTTCCCTTGTGATATTACAGACATGAGACATGGTGAAGAGAGGTACAGATAGAATTATTTTATTTCTAAACAAGAGGAACCAAATAACAGCATTACTGTGCATCACACAGAAAATGCTGCTGGTTCTACTCAACATGACAGGGAAGGAAAATCCAGTTTGTTAGTTTTTGTTCATCTGAACTATAAACTTTGAGCTAACCTCTCAGGCAGAGTCATTTGCCAGTCTTAGTAATTGTTAGCAGTCAAAACAAATAGGTGCAAAAACCCTCCATAATCATCTGCTTAGTCATTCCAATGGCAGACTAAGCACTGAATGCCAGATGACTTCAAGGGTGGGATTTTTTCCTCATCAGTTGTAGCTGGAAAGATGCAGACATGCAAATGTTTCTTGAGAAACTAGCAATTTTTCCATTGGTATGTATTATTTATTCTTGCATCTCTGTACCCTTATTAGAACAACTAATCTGAGATTTATCACAACAATCTTTAGGTACCATCTGAAGTATCCAAGCTGAAATCCAGTCTAAGATGCTTCTGTTCTCAGTGGTCTCACCTCAATATTAGTTTGAATGCTGGTCTAAGTTTCTCTACAGTTGTTACAAGCAGGAAGTACACTTTCAAAACTTAGCAATCATCCTTATATCCTGCTGGGTGTAAGCACTATCTACAGGCCTGAAGCATAACAGGCTAGAGAGAACACTTGCTTTGACCTGCTAACATAAAAAAATACTCGGCAGTGAAGCTCAGAAATTCAAATGCTGTGGAACACCCTTACCTATCACCAGCTTTTGCGTAGTTGGTTACTTGTGGGTAGTCTTGGAAGATAGGGATTATCTGGTTACAGAGTAACAACTGTTTTCTTATACCACATTGGCCCACACCACCACTCAAAAGTGGACCTTTGTTTGCAGTTCTATGATTTGCATCCAGGATATTTGCACACTCTTACAAAGGCAGGCTCCTTCCAGGAAGAGCATGCATGTTTACAGGGTGCCACAAACAGCTGTCATATCTGTCATATAAATGCATCAATAGCATACAGCATTTCCCCTTTCTTTCCCAGGAAAATCATTATCATAGAATCACAGAAGAGTTTGGGTTGAAAGGGACTATAAAGATCACCTCATTCCAACCCCTGCCATGGACAGGGACACCTTCCACTAGACCAGGTTGCTCAGAGCTCCATCCAATGTGGCCTTGAACACTTCCAGGGATGGGGCATCCACAGCTTCTCTGGGCAACCTGGGCCAGTGCTTCACCACCCTGATAGTAAAGAATTTCTTCCTAATATCTAATTGCAAATCCACTGTGACATTCTTCACTTGGCATTGCTAACTCCTTAGCTGTCATTGGGCCTGTAACTGTTCTGCAGCTGCTGAGGTTCGGGAGCTTTGTTTCTGTTTGATCTGCAAGAATCCAGTTTGAAACATTCAAAGCAGGTTTCATCAACACATGCAAGAAAAATGCTGCACAGTACTCATCAGTAAATGTGTGCAGCCTTTCTCCAGGCTTGTACTTTCCTTATTCCTTTCATTGCTACCAGAAGAATTTTTTTTCTGCTTCTGGAAAAAAAGTGGACACTAGTGAGAGCAGAGGATTAAAAATCAAAAAGAAAATAGCTGCAGTGGAGGAAGGCAGATAGCAATGACTCCTGCTCACCTTTGGATGTGAAACCAATCAGTCCTTCAGTTTGCAGTAACTCTGGTTTGACAGCCTTTAGTACTGCCTTGTTACTGGATTCTTGTTTTTCTTAACCTGTTGAGAAATCATCTGTGTTACAGGTATCAAGCTTGTATTTATTTACCCAAAAAAACAGCAATGCAAGTAAAGAACTTAAACTGACAATTGAAAGAATTTAAATTGACAACTGAAAGTTTTATTGTTTCAGTCTCTGCAGTGGTGGATTTGACCTTGGCTGGCTGACAAACACCACCCAGTTGCTCTCCCTCTCCCTCCTCAACAGGGTGGGGGCAGGAATGAGATGGAAAAGCTCACAGGTCAAGATAAAGACAGACAGATCCCTTACCAGTTACCATCACAGGCAGAACAGACTTGGGGAAACTATTTTAATATATTGCCAATTAAAGATAAAGCAGGATAGTGAGAAGAAAAGATACAGCTGAAAACACCCTGCTCCCACTCTCTCCTATTTCCCAGGCTCAACTTCACTTCTTTCTTCTGAACTCTTCTACACCCCCACCTCTCTCTGTTCAATGCAGGGGGATGCAGAATAGGGGTTGTGGTCAGCCCATGGCACTTCCTCTCTGCTGCTCCTTCCTCCTCACACTCTTCCCCTGCTGCAGTGTGGAGTCCCTTTAACAGGATAGAATCCTTCATGTACTTCTCCGGGGTGGGTCCTTCCCATGGGCTGTAGCTCTTCAAGAACTTCTCCAGTGTGTGTCCTTTTCATGGGATACAGACCTTAAGGAACAGACTGTTCCAACACAGGTCCTCCATGGGCCACAGGTCCTGCCAGAAAACTGCTCCTGAATGGGCTCCTCTCCACAGGCTGCAGAGTTCTCTGGTGTGGATTCTTCACAGGCTGCAGCTTCCTTCAGGGTACATCCACCTGCTCCAGAGGGGTCTTCCATGGGCTCCAGGGAGAGCCAACCCTGCACAGTCTTCTCCATGAGCTACAAGGGAATCTGCCCTGGTGCCTGGAACACCTCCTCCCTTCCTTCTTCACTGAACTTGCTGTCTACAGTGTTGCTTCTGTCATATTTTTCTCACTCCTCTCAGCTACTGATCAGATTTTTTGTCCTTTCTAAACTGTTTTCCCAGAGGTGCCACCAGTGTAGATGATTGTCCCAGCTGTGTCCTGTGGTGGGTCCATTTTGAAGCTGGCTGGAGCTGGCTCTGACCCAAGGGGAGTCCTTGGCCTCTTTTGACAGACACCATCCCTGCAGCTCCTCCACTGACAACACCTGGACATGGTCACTCAATACACCATCTCCTATAAAATGTAGGATCAAAGAAAAACTCAAGTTGGAAGGGAACTCTGGAGGTGCCTAGCTTAATCCCCCTGCTTGAAGCAAGGCTAACAAGGAAATTAGACAGGGTGCTCAGGAATGGGAATTTCACCTCTCTATCAATTAGAAGGAATTAAAACTGGATGGGTAGATGATTAGCAGGAGGGGAGACCAGAGACTAATTTGCAATTCAGACTTAACCATTACTGAGGGTGGCTGAATGCCAGGAAATTGTACATGTGAAGAGAAATCAGTATTGGCATGCCCACAGTTTGCAGTGAGATGTGTTCACATGACAGCAGTCATGTTACAGCTACTGCTAACTGCTTCCATTCTGCCTTGGGGCAGAATATGCAATGAGGGTGAGGAAAGATACAGAGAAAATGTTCCCTAGGGGAAAGACTTTGAGTTTATACTGCATTTAACAAAATCTGGATCCTGATGGCTTTAGGCACCACTGGAGTACAAGTTCTAATGACTTCTGTAGGAACCATTGAGAGCTCCATTTCCAAAGGTAAGGGTCAGGCAGTCTGTAAACTCTGTACAACTGAAAAACCTGATGACCTCAGCCTCCATCCTGACCCTTTGCTTTCACAGAAACCTTGCATATTCCCCTGTGGCAAATCAGAAAAGGTCTTGTACATGACAAAGGACAAAATTATTCACTGGGCATTTCCATTATGCTTTTCAGTGGTGCTTTATCTACCGGGTGAAAACAACCTTAACGAATGTTGAGCACTGAAACCAGAGGATACTAAAAAAGCCCCTATTTTTCTAGTGTGCATAGTTCAGGGTTACTGTGATCACAGGCAATCTGACCCTTGTCATCCAAGGGAGTGAGAACAGATGCCTGGCTGAGACTAAGCACTCCCTGGCAGAGGAAACAGGATGAATGAGATGACCTGAGCTAGAAATCTCATGGGAGAGCTGTGAAGAGCTGGGCATGCTTTCTACCTTGAACAAAATGGGAAAGCAGAAGTCAGTATCTGTTGCTTATGCACTGGCCACCTTTGAATCTTCATCTCATTCACCTTCTCCTTTTCCTTGCTGGCAGCTGGAGGGGTAGGCACACCATGTCAGAGCTCTGCTATTGACCAGAGAGGTAGCCATGATGTTGTGTTATCAAAGAGTGGGAATGTGTTGGAGTTGGCTTTGCTGTCTGAAATGAGACAGGTAGTGAAAGATAATAAGGAGAAAACCTTGCCTGACGATGTAAGTGGGATGCAGTTAAAATTAATATGAAAGCAAGGCCACAGGCTTTGCATATTTATGCAATCACTTGTCTGGAGGATGTGGCTGTTATATTTAAATTCTGATATTTATTTTAACCAAGCAGAACTGAATGCCATCTGTACTCAGAGAATAAAGACAAAACAAGCCCATGTTGCTTGGCTGTGGGTTCTGTAAGCTCTTCTGTGCCATGGGGCTGTGGGGCACTGAGCATCAGTGGTGTTATAAGCCCCATGGGGTATTTAGGTGCGAGGAAAAATAAATTCAATAGTTGGCTTAGTGCTGAATTACAAATTCCACTCAGTGCCAAAGCTTTAATGCTGTTTATGTTTAAGGCTTGCTTTTTGGCTGTGCTGAAAAACAGAAGGCTTGGCTGTTGTTATTTGACAAGAATTAGAAAGGTCCAGATCATTTAGAAACTCGAGGATAGCAGTCTCACAAACAAAATTTGCTGCTTTTTAAAGATGTTAACATTGAAATAAATGCAGCCTTTATAGCATATTGTAACTCTATACTGCAGCAGAGTGCCTTGTAGCACTTTTCTTGGCACTGCTTTAATAATAAAGTCTTTGATTCCTTCCTGGTTAGATGATTGGTCATTATAGTTACTCTAAAGACTTCCATATTGAGATTCAGGTTTTGCTCCACAAGAGACTGAATGTTTTTTTGGACAGTGCATAAATAAATTACCTTCTTTCCTTTGAAATCTTTATCATAATTGCATGATTTGCAGGGGTAATTGTGCATGTCATTATAAAGAGGTGATCATATCTTGTTCAAGTCAGTCAGCTCTCTACTGGTGCTGCAGTGCATTGGCAACAAATCTCTGTAAGAAAGCTTCCATGAAAAATCTTGTTAAATGTTAAATGAATTAAAGAAGAGACTTTTCAGGAAAATCTGTTTGTAGATTAATTTATGAACACCACTAATGTGCTTTCTGAATTAAACAATGCTGCTTTTTTGTAATTATAGCCACGGAAAGACAGGAAAGGCACCAGAAATTTTGTTGAACCAGCTTTTATGAGCAGCATGTACAGTGGTCATAAAAGACACATGGATTCTATCAGTGTATGATTGGCTTTTCGACCTATGAGCAACTTGCAGTGCCTGAAGAAAGATCTGAAAGGGAATGCCTCACACGGCTGTGCCAGACTGCACATTCCTAACATGCTCTAAAAATCACCTCTCCTTTGGTGCAACAGGGACAATGGAGAATGATGTATTTCACAATTTATACTAATGTCCCTTCCAGCCATGTTCGGTGAAGGGGCCAAACGGGGCAACCTGCTGAAAGACGTAAACCAGCTTTCTTTTAAAACAATGGAGAACTTTAACAGAGATACCAGAAAGCAGTTGGTTATTGTTGTGCTGTTTCCGCAGCCTTGGACCGGTGCCCTGCTCTGCAGGATGACTGAGCTCCACTCGGAGAAACGCCTCCCGCCCTCAGGCATTTCCAGTCTCAGGTTGCAATGCGATAATGAGTTGTGTGGGATTAATCCTGAGGAATAAAAAGAGAAGAGAGCTGAACGCTTAATTTTAGGAAAGATGCAGCAAGTGAACTTGCCAATACAAAAAATGTAGTTGGGAAGAGAACGAATAAAAAAACGTTGTTGTTTATGCCTTCAGTCTGCACAATGTGAAAACCCTAAACAATCTGGTTTTTTTTAGACAGGACATAAAAGTAATTACCATTCTCTATAAAAGTACTAATAAATTTATTTCTAACTCTAGCTTGGGCTATACCCGGTTTTAGTATTTCATACAAACTTACTTAATACAAACTATAATTCTATATGTTTTTATATTGCATCACTTTTACTCTCAGTAGGTGAACAGCATTGGTGACAATATTACAGGAGCTATGAGCAGTGTTTTCTGAGTCACTGCTTCTCTTAGGAGGAAGCTTTCCCAAATCATATGACAAACTCCTTTTCCACTCCAGTAACTGTCTTTGCCCTCACAACAACTCTTAATAAAATAAAAGAACTCTGTTTTTTTTCCACAGTCACCATGAACACTCCTGTAACATATTATAACTTGGCAGGTAAACAAGCTGGGCTCCTGGTGCTGTGTGTGCTCTGCAAACACAGAAAACTAAGAGCCACCCTTCAGGAGAATCATCCTGCTCTAGGAAGGCCAGATGTCATTAATGGTTTGCTCTTTCTGACACTTGAAAATTGGACATAAGGTTAATCTTTGTGGAATATGAACCCACTTTTATATTTTTCAGTTATTTCCATTTATGTCAGTTTATGTTACTTCCTCATGTAAAATGTTATATTTTGGTGGGTTTCTCTTATAGATTGCAGGTGAATCAACTCTGAAAAATTTTCCAACCACCAAAGAACAATAAATTGCAACAAGGAAAACAAAATTAGATTTAACTGTGAAAGAAAAGGAAGCCTAAATTGCTCTAAAAATTATTTAAAATATTTTTGATGAGTAATTCACCCTGGTAGGTGAGATATTCTCTCTGCTCTTCAACTCACTGGATGCTCCTACAGAAAACGGAAATAGCCATTATGGAGGAATAAACAAGAGCCGGAGAACAAGACAGTGAGGACACAGTGTCAGTTAATGTTTCTAACCCAAAATTTGTTTTTCTTTTTTTTAACATTAGAAGTGCAATGTGGAAAACAAGCACAGACTATTGGATAGTGTTTGTACAAATGCCCTTTTCTCTATAAAGTCAGTTGTGCAGAATCCTCCTTGTTCTCACTGTAGAAGTTGAATCATGATTAACTAGGAGTTAATTATTTATGAGGTTATGTTCTGCCCAGTTTCAGTCATACATGACACAGCAACACGTGTTTAATTACTATATTTGATAAGTCAGGCAATATTTAAATACACTCCCTTTATAGTGCTATACCAGTACACCTAAAAGTAGACAACGTGTTTAGCCATGCAAATAGTTCAACTTTGTTTTCTGTCTGCTGCACTGTTAAATCTCTAAGGAACCTTGAGCGAAAATAAGGCAATATGGGCTTAATTACAGAATCAAAGACAAATGTTGTTTAGAAGGGACCTTTGGAGGTCTCTAGTCCAACTCTTTGCTCAAAGCAGCAACAACTTCAAAGTTAGATCGGGTTGCTCTGCTTCTCATCCAGCCAAGTTTCCAAAATCTCTAAGGAAGAAGGTCACACTGGCTCCTTGGAGAACCTGCTGAAGTGCTTAATCATTCTCATGGTAAAAACATTTTTCCTTGTATTCAATCAAAAATCCCTTGCTGCAACTTTCAGCTGTTGTCTCTTGTGCTCCCACTGTGTGCCTCTGAGTTTGTGTTGCTCTTCTTTATGCCCCTCTTCAGGAGAATGGCACTTGGATTCTCCTTAGCCTTCTCTTACGGCCACTCTGCCCTTCAGCCTTCACCCACAGTGGCATCCACAGCTTGCTGAGGACATCTTTCACCCCATGGTCCACATCCATGGGGAAGATGCCAAATATTTTTAGCCCTATATCAAACACTGAGGAATGCCATTCACTCAGGTCAGATTTCAAGCTGTTCACCCCAACCCTTCAAACTGATGGTCCAGCCAGTTTTCAACCACCTTGTGGTCCATCTGTCTAGTCCACATCTTCTTAGCTTTGGACACAACGATGTGAGATTGTTCTTTCTCTTCTGCGCTTACAGCAGATTTCCATGAGGCTTTGCTCCACAACGTAGCACTGTCTGCTAGGAATGAGGGGTGGCAGCATGGAATGCTGACAAGTTAGGATGGTCTTACATTACCCACAGCCACTATGGCTAATACCTGTGAATTCTCTGTATAAGGCTACTCTAAAGGATACTGTGCTGCCTTTCTGTGGTTCTTCTTAAAGCATTTTTTATCTGGAGACAAGCAGAGGTCACTTGGAAGCTGGTTATTTTACATGGAAAATAAGATGGCTGTTCTGGTTGGATCCAAGCTTGGATTAATCCTCTTCAACAGCCTTGTTATGTGAATATTTAAAAATGAAAAACCTTTTCATACACAAAGGGTTCACAAGCTTAGAGAAGATTGTTTCTTATATAACAGAGATCATTTTGTTTACATATGCTGTTTTTTTGTAACAAGAGTGATGTCAGGGCTGCTACAAAATATCAAGAGGGAAAGTGTTTGGCTTTTAATATGCATTGAACTAAGCTAAAATTAATTAAGGGTGAAGTTTACTATATGGTGCTTTTGTTGAGCTATGAAACTGTTGAAAGATCTTTCCTGAACACAATGGAGTATCTCCAGATTCCCCAGATTCCAGGGAGAAAAAGCAAGCATACTTTATTAAATTTTAAAAAGCAAAAAGCAGTTCATAGTTATGAATGATGATATCTATGCTGATGTATTTTAAGGTTCCCTACAGTAACGTATACAAGAAGCTATTACACAAAACCTGGTCTGAAATTTTATTTTCTGTATCTGACTGACAATCTTTGTGCACTAATTGACCTCTTGTCTCTCTTGTCCCACCACTTCAGGAATTCTGAGTCTGCATTTCTCTTACAGCAATGCTGTAAAAGAACAAATGTTATGAAATCTTAATGCTACTATAAAAAGCAGCTGCAAAATCTCCTTGGCTGCCCGAGATTGTGCCAGATGGTAAAGAACTGGAAGTATAATAAATGTCATATTAATCCAGTCAGATTTGAGGAACACGTTATACATACCACATAAATAAAACACTGCTAAAACTGCCCCTGGAGTGATGAGATTCAGGAATAAGCTCTTCTGTAGCCTCGGGAATATCTCACAGTATCTACAATGCAAAGTGTTTCTAATATTCACAGCACTCACACTAATCTGGTTCTTTGCCAAGGTCTGACAGCTCTGTGTTGCTACATCTCTCTAGATGCAGGGGTTGTGATAAAGCTAATCTCCTTTTTTTCCCTCCTAGGATTTTCACCATTTTTTTTTCCTTTAAAAAATAAAACTACAGCCAGCCTCCTTATCAGAAATATAGAGGTGATGAGAAATAAGTGCTGCATTGACACCCAAAGCTATTTCCTTGGGACTCAGTTATCCCATCACAGAAAAATTGTGTCCATTTGAAAGGTCATTGACTGTACAACTAGCTGAGGATTTTCCCTGTTTTGTTTGCTATAATTCTAACATCTTGTTTCCTTCATATACAAGTTTTTAACCCTCCTGCTGTGTCAGTATACAGAGCCCCTGAGAATGGCAGAATCATCCATGTCAGAGAGAACCTCAGGAGATCTGTAGTCCAACCTCCTGCACGAAGCAGGGTCAGCTGTCAAATCAGCCCAGTTTGCTCAGAGTTTTCTTCGGTGTCTTCTTGAAAACCTCTGAGGATGGAGACAGCACAGCTCCAGGCTTCTGCTGCCTGGTTTTAGTACATGCTCTGCCTTTCTCAGAGGTGACGGAGAAACACAACAAAATCCTTCAGCACATGTGGATAAATCACAGGGATCTGAGCTTTAAGGGGCATGTTTCCCTACAAAAGGTTGAATTGGGGGTACATTTCCATAGATCAAGAGCTGAGGAAATAGGAGGTAGTAGGTGACTTCTCCAGGACATGGGCAGGTTCAAGCTGATAACACAAATCCCACGTTGACACATTGTAAAACCTGCTCCATGCTGGCATTTTTCTGTAATGTCAGTGAAACACATCCATGTAGTCTTAAAGATGCATGACAAATAACAGTCAATGTTGCAGAAAATTTGTATCCTGTAGTACCATAAATGGTGACAGCACAAACCAGACAAGCCAAGTAAAAAAGAAAGAAGATGCAAATAAAACTGTTAATAGGTGCAGAGATCTCTGAACTGTCCTCCTTCCCCTCTGACATGTTTATGCTCAACCTGGTGACCTCTTACAGAATAATTTTGGGGCCAAAGTCATTGCACTCAGTTAGACAACACCTGCAACAATAAAGAATTCTCATAGTAGGTTCTTGTAGCATTATTAAGAATGGCAATAAGTCTCTGAGGCACTGAGAGAGGAATTTTAAGTCTGTGCAGAGCCCTAATTTGAAAATCCTGATTTGATTTGCATAGTCAGTAGTTGCTTGGTTGCTAATTTCAGTGTAAATTTAGAAAGTGAACTGTCCTGAATGAAAGAAATGTTAGGTCTGTCAGTAAAGATCTTTCACTGCAGATTCCCAGAAGTCTCTAGATTCATTATTCTGGAAGAAGGAATATAAAATGAGAAATGCTAACATTGGGGAGAATATGTCAACCTGACTCCCTGAGTTTTGTTCAAAATAAATCCCTTGCCCTATGAATGACCTTGATGATAAGAACATAAGAACTGTATTTAGAGATAAGGAGTTTAAAATCCTGAGAGGTGATGTTTTTAAATGGACTTCCAGACTGCAAAGAGTTGTCTGATATGTATTAGAGCAGCACAGGTGAAGCTGTGTGTCCTGTCTTCTCTGGCTAGAACACACAGTTCTTATTGGACAGAATAAAGATTTCTTATTTATGCAGTCGTGCTTAGCATAGACACAGAAATCAGAATCGTGGAATAATCTGGGTTGGAAGTGACCTTTAAAGGTCCCCAAGTCCAATCCCCCTGCAATGATCAGGGACATCTTCAAGCAGATCAGGTTGCCCAGAGCCCTGTCCAGCCTGACCTGAATGTTTCCATGGATGGGGCACCATACCTCTCTGGACAATGTATTTCCTGTGAGCCAGGCAGTGGAAGGCAGCAGTGGTCCAAGTTTCAGTTCTCACCTACAGATACTGCTGTGCCACAAGCTTGATCATAAGCCCAAGAAAAGGATTTAACTATCAATAAACCTGCAGAACATGAGTGATGTCTGTATTCAGTTTTAAAATGAAAATTCCTGCAGACCTTACACCCATCATGGTGAAACTCTGCAGGATGCACAAGCCCTCAGTTAGTCAATGTGTGGTTTTCAGCACTATTTGGAAAGGGGCACAAGCATGGGTGAAAATCAGATTTCTCCATGTTGGTTTTCTGCAGTTCTCCTGTCTTATTTATCTGTGTGTGTCAGGGGGGGTTGTGGACTCTTTCTTTAATCTTCCAGTTTTGACCAACATACCTGTAAAATCCCTTGACAAATTCAGCTTCAGTTGTGCCTTTGGCTTTCCTGATCCCATCTCTACACATCTGGGCAGTGTCCCTGTATTCTTCCCAGGACATCTGTCTCTTGTTCTACTGCTTGTGCATTTCCTTCTTACACTCAGGTGGACCAGGAGGTCCTGACTGACCCATGCCATTCTCCTACCTTCCTTGCTTCATTTCTTACACATGGGAATTAAACGCTCTTGCACTCAAACAATTTTGTCCTCAGAGAGCTGCCAGCTCTTTTCAATTCCTTGAGAGTAGTTTCCCAGGGGGTGCCATTCACTAATTCTTTACAGAGCTGAAAATTTGTTCTCCTGAAATTCAGAGTCCATCTGAATTTCCATTCATCTGGCCCACATCCCTCAGGACTGAGGTGTTTGCAGTGGAGGTGTCTACAACTCAACAAGTCACTCAGTTATTTTATAAGCAAGATCACATCAAAGAAACACAACTGGTGAAATTATTTTCTTCCCTTAACAGTCTGGCTAAAACAGAAACACTGTATTTGGAAGGTAAATTAGATTCTATGCCAAGAGAATCTTTAATTATTCAGATGTGGCCCTGTAGGTCTGATAAAGGCTTTCCCATACTGAGGACATATCAAGAACCACAGTTTTTTCTGCATTTAGCAGCCAGTACCACCTCAGAGAGTTAACAAACAAACATTTACTGTATTTGTGATCTTGCAAAAAGAAAACTCATATTAAAAGCTGGCATTTCTTCCTCAGTTGACAATTTTTTTAGGAAGAAAATTACTCAACTACATGAATTTCTTTTAGCACAGAGGAATTTGTCTCTATGTGAATGATTCTGTCTCTTACCAGTGACCCCATGTAGCACGTTTCCTGCTTCCAGGGTTCTTGAGATTTTACCAGATTAACATTAGTACCTTTCATCTTGGAGTTCTGTTTTGATAATAACTTCACCATATCTTTGCTTTGAGTGCTACATTAATTATGAACAAGAATCATCCAGTATTTATCATTGCAGATAGCAGAGAAATCAGAAGATTATCATGATACAAATTAATTAACTATGGGTGACCTGAATTGCTTAATAGCCTTGGTTCATTTGTAATTTTCTTATAATATGGTCAAATGCTTGGTCATAGTCATAGGTCAAGCAATGTAAGATGTAGGATTGTCATGTTGGAAGTAATAACCCTAAGAAAACTGTGTCGTGTTGCAGTGGATAACTAATTAAACACTACACCCTTTCTGAATGATTCATGTATCTGTCTGTCTCTGTTTTAATTAGGTGGGGATATCAGTCAGAAATAACAATGTGATTTACCACTGAGCATTCAGCAATAATACAGCTTTGGTTTTGGTGTTCCTAATTCAAAAATAATACTGGAAAATTTTGAGATTTTTGAGAAAAGATGCACAAAAGTGATCAGGAAAGGAGTTTTAAAAATATGAGTTGTATAACCTTTTAGAAATAGAGATTAATAATCTTGAACTCTGCAGAGAGAAATCTTTTAAGAGTAAAAAGTCTGTTCAAGCAACAGCCAATGCAACATGATCCAGTGATGAAGAGCTAAGCTAAAAAGTGAAACTGAAAATGAGATGCCCAACATTTAACAGTGACTGTTAACATGGCATGGCCTCAATCAGAAGTTACAGCATTAATACAGGACTCACTCTGATTCTGTGACCTGGGCTACACAGGCTAAACAAGATAGTTTTAACAATCCCTTATGACCTCGAAATTCATGAATATAAATCTTTGAGCCTTGGATCTTCTTCTACCACTTTGGAGAAGTGATCCCTGAAACTTCCAGGTTTTCAAGAATTTTCTTCTTTTAATTACTGCTATATGAACAGTTTCCTATATTCTGGATGTGTGCCTTCCTCAAAATTTGAGACAACCAGAGGCTGTATAATCCTGAGCTTTAACACCTCAAAAATTCAGATAATAAAACCCCCATGAAATAATAAAATCACCTTGTTCTTTATACTTTTTGAGGAAACCTGATTTGACCCCTGAACTGACAAGAAGTTAATGAAATCCTGGAACCATTTAGACAGGGAATGTTTTTGCATTTAAAATACCGGAACACTAGTCCACAAAAAAATGTTTGTGGTTGTGATGAAACTTTATCTTGTACCTCCAGTTTCAGAGAAACCGATCTCTGGTTTCGGGTACTTTATGCTCCGGGTCCCGGAGGAATTACATTCTCTCAGTGCAGATTTGCACAGAGCCAATACATACGGAGTGACTCATGGTGTATTTAGATTAAGCAGCTCAAGAAGAAACCTCGGAGTTCCCTGTGCTGTGCCTCTGCTGCTCCAGAGGGGAAACACGGCGCAGCCCGCACCAGCTCTGTGCTTACAGCTCGTTGAAACTGTGACCCGTGGTAATGTAAAGAGAAAACTCCCGTGTAGTGGCAGTGATACAGTCCTGATGAAGTGACACAGTCCTGCTGAGTCACCTGCAGCAAACAGTAGGGAATGGCTGTGCTTCACAAGGCGCCAGACCATGACATCACCCACGTCTGACAGGGTGACAGGCAGCCCTGAGGCCTCAGCCCCTGTTGGCCAGCAGCTCCACGAGGAAAACAGCCCGCGGAGAAAAATTAACTCGACCTTGAGTCGGGAAGTGTCCCAGGGGCTGTCCCAGTGAGACAGTGAAACGAGGTGAGGAAAGAATCATGGAATGGTTTGGGTTGGAAGAGAACTTAAAGATCATCCAGTTGCAAGTCCCTACCATGAGCAGGGAGCAGCTTCCAGGCTGCTCAGAACCCCATCCAGCCTGGTCTTGAACACTTCCAAGGGATGGAGCAACAACTGGGGACTCCTCTTGTTTGAGTTAGGTCCTCACTTTATTGCTTAAAACTAGCAAATATTATAGTCCTTGGTTATGTCAACGTGGAAATCGCGTGACTGTAAATCACAAACCCCATCACTAGTTTTTAACGGGGCCAGTGCACCCTAAGCCCTCAGTCCCCCAGCCTTCAGCCCTGAGCCCCTCAATCCCACAGCTCTCAGTCCCTCAAGCCTGAGCCCCTCAGCCCAGAGCCCATCATCCTCCAGCACTTCATCCTTCCCACTCTCAACTCCCAACACCTCAGCTCCACCTCTTATCTTCCATCCCTCAATCCTGAGACCTCAACACCTCAGACCGGACCGCCTCAGCTCCCGGCCCATCGTACCTCAGCGCGCTCACCCCAAAGCCCCGCCCCCGCCCGGCCCACCGCACGCATTACCATTCTGATTGGTCGCAGATCCTTAGAGTGACAGGGGGAATAGCCAATCAAAGTGCGCAGAGTAGCGACAGACGGGGAGGGTTCCCGTGTGCGGCACGGGCGCTCCGTCCCACCCCGCGGGGCGGGACCGGGCGGCGCTGAGGGCGGGAAGGCGCTGCTGTCCCGAGGGAAGGAGTCGCTGCCCGCAGGGAAAGAGCCGCCCTGTCCCGGCTGTGCCATGGAGGACGTGCTGCCCTCGGGCCTGCTGGAGGTCTGTCTGCTGGTCGGTGCGCCCACAGAGCGGGTGCGGGCGCTGCTCCAGGTGAGCGGGGTTCGGGCGGGCGGTGCCAGTGCGTGGGGCTGGGTTTGTCAGCGCGTGGAGCTGAAATATCCCAACAGAAAGTTATTTTGACAGGCGAACGTCAGCAAAACAGGGAGAATTTGATAGCGGTGTGAGGTAGCTGCACTTTTCCAAAGGTCTGAGTTTAGATGGCGAGCTCACTGTAGGTTTATATAAGCAGGGACAGCAAAACGCTTAACGATGCGTTCTTTACTGGGTATTACTCCACGACCTGTCTTCCGCTGGAGAGAAAAGCAAAAGAATAAAGGCTGGTAACTCGTATCCTCAGGAAAACACGAGATCTAAATCCCCGTGAGCTCAAGTGCTCTGAGTTTGGCGTAATCTGAACCACTTGCATACGGCAGGAGCTGGTGGGTCGGTTACTGCTTTGAATATGTGGTTCATAATTTGTTTATAATTTTCCCATGTGGGCTCACAATGACAGCCCTCTCCTCCTGATTCTGCTTGGTTCAAGTGTGCTGACGGTTTTGTTCCATACCTACGAGCTGCCCCGCAGTGGGAAGAGCTGTGGGAAGAGCAGTGGTGCCAGCACGTGCAAAAAAAAAGGCCAGACAGCCCCCAGGGATCGCAATTGCTCTGCTTGAACTTGAATTTGATTGCGCTCTAATAGCATTAGATAAAGAAGTCTTTGTTGGGCTTGTTGCTTGTTCACTCTCTCAGGAGACGGCTTTTGCTGATGTCAGCTTCTTAAGAGATAACAGCCAAGCAGAGGTTCACATTCCAGGATCTCATTCATGTGTACCTTCAGAATGGGAAAATAGTTCCTAAATGTCAGCACCAGACTTTTGAAATCAGTGTTTACATGGTGTTTTATCAGAAGCGTGAGAAGTGAACCCAAAGGAAGGGGAATGTCTTATTCATTCCAGTTTGCTTAGTTCTCACTGCTTTCTGAAAAAAACCCTGTGGAACAACAAATAAGAAATTGGCTACAGAAGGCAGAAGCCATTCTGATATTCTGATCATACTGCAGGTTCTGAATTGTTTATTTGCTCAAGATACAAAAAGGTATCAGAAAAGAAAGTAGTCCCTTCTTTTGTCAATATGAACTTCATTAAAGTCCCTGCACACTGTTGCATCACGGGGATTTCAGTCACTGTCTTAGGGAAAGCTTACAGATTTACTCCACTTCCTTTTCCTTCTGCAGCACTATCTACATGAGGAGAGTGTAATATGTTTATATGGCTAATTTTAGTGATTGTAGAAAGAAAAGACTTTATTGAGAGAAGATAACATTCCAAATTGAAGTAGTGGATCTCTGATTATATTTACAGATTAAACAGAGGGTAAAAATTCTGATAGTGCTTCAGATCGTGGTCTTCACGGTGTGTTGGTGCATTCTTAACTGTACTTTAACATGGAGTGATAAAGCAAATTAAGTCAATGGGACTATGATGTAACCCACCCCCAAAGTAAGAAAAGTTTTGTATTATTGACCTGTTGTCGACAGGGACACCAGGAAAAAAAAAGTAGTTTTCCACTGAAGCTCCAAACAGAAGTTTCTGGGCTGTCATCCATTGCTTATCCTTGTTGCCAAGAAAATTGTCAGTCTGAGATTTCAATTTGAAAAGATCAAAGGCTGCTATTTTCAGCTAGAGATTTCTTTCTTAGCACTGGAAGTGTGTATTTTGTAAGAATGAAATGTACAGAAGTGATGCTTCTTTTCCCTAAGTTATCTACAGCTATAAAGCTGGATTTTGGTTTGGCAAGCATGTGCAAGCTGTCCATAACATGTCTCAGATCTTTGACAGGTTCCATTGGTGGATTCTGCATCTGCCCACCACAGTCAGTGGTGCAGAGCTGCCTCGTGCTTTCTGGCCCTGCTGATGCAGACTACCACCAAAATAACTTTTCCTGCTTCTGTAATGCCTCCCTGGCTGTCAAGGTGCCTGAAAGAAATGAGGTGTGATCAGATTGAGCATCAGTCAGCAGTGTGTGCTTGTTGCAGTGAAAAGCACCTGGAAAAGCCCTAGAAGTGAATCCATGGGAACCCTGGGAATCAACAAAGCTAAGTGCAAGGTGCTGCCCCTGAGTCAGGGCAGTCCCTACTGTTGGTACAGACTGGGTGATGCAGGGAGGCCTGCCAAGATGGACTTGGGAGTGCTGGTGGATGAGAGGTTGGACATGCACTGGCCATGTGCACTTGCAGCCCAGAAAGCCAAACATGTCCTGGGCTGCATCCAAAGCAGTGTGGGCAGCAGATGAGGGAGGAGATTGAACACTTCTGCTCTACCTGGAGTGCTAATCCAACTCTGGGATCCTAAGTACAGGAAAGACATGGAGCTCTTGGGATTGGGTCCAGAGGAGGGCCACAAAGATTATTAGAGGAGCACTTCTTATATGAGGAAAGGCTGAGGGAGAGTTGAGGCTGTTTGGCGTGGAGAAGAGAAGGCTTTGAGGTCACTTTATTGTGGACTTTCAGTACTGAAGGGGCTCCAAGAGAGCTGGAGAGGACTTCTGACAAAGGCATGGAGTGATAGAATAGGGGGAATGGCTTCAACTGACAGAGGGCGGATTAGATATTAGGGAGAATTTTACTTTGAGAGTGGTGAGGCACTAGCACAGGTTGCTCAGGGAAGCTGTGGATGCCCCATCCCTGGAAGTGTTCAAGGTCAAACTGGGTGGGGCTTTGGGTGGCTCAGTCTAGTGTAAGATGCCCCTGCCCATGGCAGGAGGATTCAAATGAGATGATAATTTAAGGTCCCTCCAACCCAAGCTGTTGTGTGATTGTCTGATAAGTAACAGTGTGATGGCCTGAATCATCAGGACTGTGGCTCACAGGCAAAGGGAAGGGATTATTACTATTATTGTTATTACTCAAAACCCTTGAGTTCACATCTGGAACATTGTCCCACATTTGGGTACCTTTATACTGGAGAGCTGCTGGCAACAAGAGTGAGACCAGAAGGAGCTGCGCTGAGAGCTGGGGCATAAATGAGGAAGAATCTCCTTCCCAAGGGACTTCTGAAACTTGACTGGATGAAACCCAATGCAACCAGACCTAATGTCAACCTTATCATTAGTTTGTGCAAAATGTTGCACAAGAATCTGCAGAGATCATCCTACAATTGTTTGGGTTGGAAGGGACCTTAAAGATCACCCAGCTCCAATGCCCCTGCCATGGGGCAGGAGCACCTTCCACTAAACCAGGTTGCTCAAAGCCCCATCCAGCCTGCCTTTGGACACTTCCAGAGATGGAGCATCCACAGCTTCTCTGGGCAACCTGTTCCAATGCCTCACCACCCTCACAATAAAGAATTTCTTCCTAATAGCTAATCTAAACCTGCCCTCTGTTGGTTTAAAACAATTCCCTTTTGTTCTATTACTACAACCTGATTGTCCTGCCCAATCTAATTTTTCTGAGGCTTCATACTTTCCCTGCCTAATTATTTGTTAAAGAAACCAGTTCTTTCATGACATTCAAAGTGAAATTAACTTCTTCAATGATGGGAAGAGGAGAATGAGGTCAAGGAAACACCAGATAGCTGAAGTCATGCTCTGATTTGTGGTTTCAACATGCTACTGTTTGTGTCTAAATAGTGCAGTCATTGTAAAAGTCTGTCTTGTATCA
Source organism: Ploceus nigricollis (assembly GCA_013399945.1). Lineage (NCBI taxonomy): Eukaryota > Metazoa > Chordata > Aves > Passeriformes > Ploceidae > Ploceus > Ploceus nigricollis. The sequence continues at coordinate 336,752 of VXBC01006600.1, forward strand.
GTGTCCTTTGCAGCAGTGCTGTTACAGGAACACTGTCAAATGGGGATGGAATAAAATCCCCCACTGCTGCTTGTGAGAAGCTATGTATGATGCAAGGAGATTTGGTAACAAGAAGCTACAAAAGGAAAGTATTTCAAAGTGAAGAAGTAACAGTATCAGCAGAAAAGATAAAATGTTCAAAGAATAGCAGAAACAAGTGAATATTGTTCTGTTGCTGCCTATTCACTATCCCTGAACTCAAGGAGTAAAAATGTGACTTTGGCCAAGACATTAATATGAGCTGACTGAAATGCTGGAGACTGAGTCAGTGGGTCAGTGACAGCGCTGACAGTGCTGTTCTGTGGGGAAAAATGGTGTTTAATGTCTCTGTAGTAGTTCAAGACATCAAGGATCTGCCATTTCAGGAGCTGTTAGGCTGTGAGGCCATTAAATTGCTGGCTGCCATCCAGCACTTTGGAGCACAGAGATGCCTCAGTGTAAGTCAGGGATTGCCCTGTCAAAGCAACTCTGTGTGGAAACCTCAGCAGGGTAAATCTGCCAAGCTAAGAATGCTACTGTTGGACTAAATTTGTGTTTTTCTTGCACAATAGCCTCAGGGCTGAGCCTTAATTCTTAATTTCCTCCTGAAATGTTTAGCTGCATGTTAGTTTGAGGGTGATCATGGTGAATTTATCTGTGTTTCCAGTTTCTTCATTGCCTTTGTCAGCTGCCAGCTAAGGAAAAGACACTTGAAGTTCTTAGCATGTAAGGATGTGGCACTCAGTACCCCAATTTGTGATGTGCTTTTTAAAGTCACTGCTATCTTTTGACTATCCCACTAGATACTTACCTGAACCTTTCCACTCTAATTTACTTCTAGTTCAGACTCTTTGTTCATTAAAAGTGTGGTTTTTCACTTCTTTTTTTTTAGTGAAGTAGTTTCTTTAGAATATCCTGTTATAAATACAGTGTAGTTTATGGAATTTAACAGACCATAATAACGTGTCATGAAGCATTCCTTCACATTTTTTCCTATGATGCTCAAATGTGGAAAAGAAAACTATTAGAGGACATATCTGCTGGGATGTAAGAGCTGAGACTTCTCTCTCAAAACCTGGACAGTGGAAAGTTGGTAACAGAGCTTTCTATGTTGTAGCTATTTAAAAAAAAAAAAAAAAAAAAAAGGAAATGGTTGGTGAGGCCAGCACTGGTTCTCAAGGAGCATCTTGCATCATATCTGGTGATAAAAGCAGCATGTGTGCTTCACCTCCTCTGACTTTGAAGATGTTTGCAAAAAGTTAAAAACAAAACAACTTTTTACCACAGTGGGGCTCGCCTTTCCTGTTTCCAAATATCCGTTGGTTAAACAAAGCTTTTACTTTTTTTTTTAACCTTGCAGGAAGAATTGAAATTGCAATGAAGTAATTGGAAATGCAGCTACTTGGCTCGACTGTATGGTCAAGAATACAAAAAGTCCTCCCCAGTATGAGGAAATCTCTCTGATCATTTCCTCCACAGCTTTTGATTGCAGGGCAGTGAGGGCTTTCAGGCCAGTCATACTTTGCAAAGCTGCCTGTGAAAAATGTTGTAATTTCATACATGCTCTTGGGGTGCCTGTTCCACTGAGTCATCAGTATATGGAGGGATTCTCATGGCTTCAGTGTCTTAAAGTTGTGTTTATTGTAACAATGATTGTAGTTTTCAATTGTGCTTTGTAAATTGCCTTATAAAGTTAAGCATTGTCTTGTGAAAGTCTGTGTTGTTTAGGGTTTTGTTTTGTTTTGGTTTTTTTGGTGCACGTTATTTATTCTGAGTTGAAAGGAAGCTTTTCCTGAACTCAAACAAAGACTTATCTAAGAGGCTCAGCTGTTTCTCTTTCGTTTCTTTTATTTATTGCCTGATTTTTTTTATTGCCAGTGTTTATTTAAAATATAGTTTAAGTATATCGTAACACTGAAAAGGAGGAAATATGGTATTTGATATCTGTTAATTTCTTTTGCCAAAGGCATAATACTGATATGGGGCATTTTGAATGATGAAGGATTCTTTGCCTGCTAAAAATGCCCATTTTCCTGGCATTAACATGCATAAAGCAAAAACTTAAAAGGGAAAATCAATTATTTAGGAAGCAGAAAAATATATTTGAAACCCACAATTTTAGGGGTAGAAGAAAACTAGACTTCAAAATTATGAAAAAACCCCCACATATCAGGATGAGTGTCAACTTAGCGTTTGTTTTTTGTTGTTTTTTCTCTATAGGGCACTCAAAGAAAACTCAAAAATCTTCCTCCCCTTGATCCAGAAGTTCTTTCTGTATTTGTGCCTCCATTTATCAGCAGAGATGATGTTCAAGTGATTAATGCTGGTAATAACTTGAATAAAAGCAAACGCCGATCCTTCCGAAAGAAAAAAGAGAGACCCAAGGTTGAAAATGTCAAGAGCCTCAATGGGGAGCAGAAAGCTCCTGACACAGAAGATGTGACAGTTCCAAAGGACATTGATCTTATTGCTTTGCCACAGCTCTGCTTCCCAGGTAACATGAGGGTTCACACTTCTTGTTGAGAACTGTTTTAATGTAAATATATCTTGACCCATAGTTCAGGCCTTATTTTTTAGCCCTTGTTGGTAAATCTTGGTTTGAGTGAGGTGCAAACATGCACACACTTGAAAAATTATTTTTCACCCTAGAATGGAGAATGGCTGAGTACTCTCTCACTTTTCATTTTGAAGTAGTGAATATTTTCTCCAGGTTTAATGGGAGAAATTTTAATATGTATGTCATTATTGCAGACCTTTTTAATATCTTGGGGAAAAAAGTAATTTAAACCCATTTATTGTATTTCGTCTCTGAAAATGCAGAATAATTTCCTTTTTGCTTCTTTAGTAATGTGCAGCTTACAGCCTCTGTAACAACCTTTAGTTCAAGTGGACTGTATATTACATTTTAATCCTTTAAAATGAAACATTTCTCTTGAAATGAGTGGCAGTGTGCAGTATTTGTCATGAATTTTCTTTCACACAACTGTAGTTAAATATATAATTAAAAATATGGTTGCTGCCTTCATTTCAGGAGGACTTTATGTAACTTCTGAATCAAAAGAGGACCACATCCATTTCCTGGTCTTCACTGATGTCTGTGGTAACAGAACATATGGTGTTGTTGCACAGTACTACCAGTCTATGCAAGTATGTTTTTTAACTCATTCTTCTATTAAAACATATTAAAAGTTATAAAAGCAAAACACTTCAAAAATAATGTGAGATTTAATTTATCAAATTAGTTAACAGGTGTGTTTTTATGTTAGAAGGAGTACAGGACAAATCATACTTTTATGTTGTCATTTTAAATGAAGTACTTGGGAGCACACCGCATTAGGAAAAATGGCTACAGATTTCATTTAGGAGATTTGGATATTCAGGAGCAGACTTTATCCCCTGGATGTTTTTTTGGTAAAGATCATTCTTTCCAAACAATGGAAGATCTTTTTCTAAATACATTTTGTGCTGAAATTCTTTTTAATACATGTTGTTTAAGTCTTGTAGGCTGACATTTTTCTCAAGACCTAAAGGGACGTAGACATCAAAATCCCTTTGAAATATAAAGGGAATTGGATATCACATCTCTAAGGTTCTCAAGAAAATATCAGCCATAAATTCATGATTAACATAAAGTCATTAATGTGCAGTTTTCTTGCAGGATGGCTCCACCTCCTCGAATCAGCAGGGCCATTGGGATTCTGCACAGACTGGGAAGATGCCTGTCTGTTTTGTACCCTGTGCTGTTTGTGTTATATCCAGATACCCGTATTTTAGTGCCCTCAAGGATTGTCTCTCTTGGTAAGATTTGCTCCCCTGTGCGTTTCTGCTGGAAATGACTGCAGGTTTTTAATACCTGAATTTGCTTGATGTGGTCAGGAGAGCTGTGTGATGCTAAAGCAGTGGTTAGTTTTATGTTAAGGTTGTGTGGGAGAGGAAAGAAGTGCTATGTCAATGTTGCCCAGACAGTAAGTGCAAATTCTGAATACCAAGGGTATTAGTTATGATGTTGTCTTCATTTTCTTTGGAGGTTTTTGCTAATGTGTTGGGAATGGATATTTTACAGATATTATTGGTTTTTTCTGGAGTGGTTTTTTCCACTCTTATGAAAATTGCTTTCAAAGCACAAAAAGCTTTTTATAATGCACCAAATAAATGTCACAAGAACATGAATATATGTATTAATAAGCAGTTAATGACACATTAGGGAAATAATCCAAGTCACTTGAGGAAGTAGAGTGGTTACTTGGATGTTGTAGAACTAGGAGAGAAATTCTTAGGATACACTGGTTAGAAACAGTCAAATACTCTGCGGTATAGATGATGTAAAAGGTAAGTGAACATGGATCTATCTTGTTATTAAGTAATTTCTCTTATTTTGAGGTTACTTTATTGTTAAATTGTTAAGATCTATTTGCATCTATTTTGGATTAAAACCTTCTCATGTCAGGGAACCTGCCTGGGTACATTGGCCCTTACTGTGTGTCTTCACTTGCAGACCTGTTGCCCAAAGGTAGAAGAGGTTTTCTTCACTAAATTTCAGTCAAGATTTCTGGAGTCAAATCTGACTCCAGTTGCAGGTATTTGCTTCTTGTACATAAGTTGAAAGATGTTGGGGTTTTAGGTTGGAGCTTGAGTCTTTCCCTTTGCTCTGCTGGTGCTCGTATCCCAAGCAGATGAGCAAGGGTGCACTCCCTGGCTACCACTGAGGTTCATCCCCATACAGCTCCTAACCTGGCTCCAGACCAAATGAGACCTGAGCACTCATTTCCTCAGCCCATGCACCTCTTCTTCCCTGTGCTGTGGTTTTGGATCTTCTTGGAGGACTGACTGGCTTTCCCTGGGTTGCATGAAGAGAGCCCTGGAGGAGCAAAGCATTGCCTTCCTCCTAGGCATTTTAGACATTGACTCAAAAAGGCTGTGAGATCAGAAATTAGTCACTCTGGCAGCCCTTTTAAGGGCATGTACCTGTGCTCTGTCATTTTTAAAGCATTAGTGAAGGGGTTTAATGTGGACAAGGCACTTCAACGTGATGGAAACAGGGTGTGCACAGGCCAGTGTAAAATCAAAATAAATGTTCAGTGAAATAAGAAGGAAATGTTTGTTTTCCTTTCTCCTTTCCTGCCCAGATCACTCCCCCCTCCTTTATATTTAAGTGAATTACATCAGCCCTTGGTATTGCAGGAACTGATTCACTGCTGCCTTTTTTATAAGTCTCAAATCTCAAGTCGCTGCTAATCTGCATATGGAACTCTTCCAGCTGTGACTGCAGCTGTGGCTACTGTTTCCATCCAGCTTTTACAGTGGGATTCCTGCTGCTTTTCTACTGTGCAGAAAAGTGAGAGGGCTCACCTCGCACCATCTTTCCACTGGGTTCGAAATGGATTCAGCTTGACAGTTACAGTACTCATCAGTGGTTTATGCAGAGTATTCATAAGTGAGTAATTTCTTCTCTGAAGTGAGACATCTCTGAGCTGGGAAAAGCAGTCAATTGGCAAATGGATTTTAAAAGAACCCACTGAGGGAGAAGTGGGAAAATCCTCAGGACAGCCATGGAAAATTCCAGATGCTGTAAAAGTGTCTTTAGTTCTTGTATCTGTTTAGAGGAGACAGTAACCAGATAGAGTTAACCCTCTAGATCTGCTTCTGCCTCTGGGTAGGTATTTTAAACTTAATAATTATTTAAACATTATAATTAAACACCTCTGCCTTGATCACATATGATCAAGTAGGGTTTGGCACCTATTTAAAGCATTGATATCCACAGATGGCTTTTCTCTTTTGAGTCTGTCCTGGTTTTTGAGAGGAGTTCAGTTGATCAGGACCGTACAGTCCGAGCTTAAAGTGATTTGTGTATATGTGAATAATTTTAGGGAAGTTCAACAGGACAATAACCTTCCATGTTAGTCTTGTGTATTGTCTTGGTCTTTTAACTGGGGAATTTTTCACACAGCTGCACAGCTCTTCCCCTTTTTGCTGTTGCATCTGTGAGATGGGAATGTGTGTAACTGGAGGGGGTGGGGAACGGCAGTGACAGAGCTGGATTTGGTGTTGGCATTTCCCACGGTGCTGGAAACTCAACTGATTAGGTTTCCATTAAATTTTATTCTGTTTTTTTTTTTTTTTAATTTCCTTTTTCTTGATAGTATTTAATGGCTCATTTCAGAATGTCTGCCCTTCTGGTTTTGGTGTCTTGGTTTTTTTTTAGAAAAAGTGTTTCACTGTGCCAGAGTACACTAGGGTGGAGGGAAGGGAAGGGGTGGAGAGGTACTGGTTTTGCTTATTTTGGTTGTATTACTGAAATGTTTCCATGTGGCATGAAACAGCTGCTGGGGTGTGTGGCTGTTCTGAATGCAACATACACAATTGCAGCCAAGACCTCTATGAGATATTTTGAGTGTAGTGCCCTGTACAGCTGCAGATGTTCTGACTTTTTGGAACATTACAAAGCACTGACATTGTATTTTGGTAAGCCAGAAAGGGAGTTACTGTGTGTCATCAGGTGACCAATGGGTTAATAATCTAATTAAGTGTTTTCATTGCTTGAATGTACTCAGGTAGCAGTGCCTCTTATACTTAACAAATAATAACACCTTCAACAGCACACTTGTATCCTTGGTATGCTGCAGAGCTGTTTTGCAGGATGCTTCCACTGATTAATCATTCTTCAGTCAGGAGTTCTGAAAGCACTTGCTGGTGGACCTCAAACCACCTATGTCTAGTGTGTAGCCCTTTCATTGTGATACCTAGTGCAAGAATGCTGTTGCTCCTGAAGATCTGATGTTGAAGTAGCATCTAAAGGGGTTCTGCTTCCATTCAGGATGATTTTTTGCAGCAAAAGGTTTATTTTTCCTCCAGAATTCTGTGCATAGATTATTTTCTTCAGTACCTAAGTGCACAGAATTGCTTATAGGTGAGGTGGTATTTGTTTTCAGTCAGAACAATCATCAAAAGTATTTTTTAATGTAATTATTCCTAGATAAAATTCAGGTTCTAAACTTTTTCAAGTGGCAGAGTAGAAATCACAACTGAAAACTGAACCAAGCTGAGATGCACAGGCAACATCAATGTATGCAGGTGCTTTGAACTGCAAGGGATCTGCAAGCTGTCATCATAGTAATGAAGGTCTTTGTATTCTGTGCCATTAATTTTATAACTAATTTCCATATTGCTAGCACTCAGTGCTTCCAAATCCAGAACATTTTGTGTGGGGTGTGTCTGCCTTTCTCCAGAGCAAGCAGATGTGCACTTAAAACAGTTTCACAGCACAGTGGCTGTTGGATTATTCTACATTTTTTGAAAAGGTTTGGTTTAACTTGAGAGGTTTTGGCACTCTGCACATGTAGTATTACCTCAATCTGTTCTTCTGCATGAAAAGTGAAATATTCCTGGCAGTAATCTCCTGGATGAACTCCTGTCTTGGATGGATGAATAGGCTCCATTTAAACAGTAAATCTTCCAACCTGTGTATTCGTCCTTTCAGCTGCCTTGAGAAAAGGTGGGAGTGTGCAAATAGCTCCCAGCACTGAGGCAGTACAAAGGGCCTATTCTGAGCTGCTCTTGCTTTCTGAAACACCTGTCTGTGGACAGTTAATAGCAGTAATGAAAGGTTCATAAACTCCTTAGCTCTCCACTTGAGTGTTTCAGAGATTACTTCATTTATTTCTGCAGACGTCTGCAGTGCAGAGCTGTCAGCTGCTGTTAGACTGCATTAATGGGGCACCATGTCCTGAATAGGGAACTCTGACTGTCCTCTCTGTACATCTGCTGCTTTCTCTGTCATGTTGTGTCTGTTGTGGCATTTACTGTCTTGATAAGAGCTTTTTGTCTCAAAGGACAGAAAAAAGAGGCAGGTCTGCTTACTCTGTTAGGCCAAATCTGAGGCATCACTAAGTGTGACAGAGTATTTGTTTAAATGGACGGTTCAACTGTCTGGTTTTCTTTGATAATTCTTAAATTCCCCTTTCTCTGCACCCCTGAAGAGCTGATGGACTTTTTGGGAATATTTATGTAACAGCCCAGGGCTTTCTTCAAATAGGAAAATAGTGACTTTAAATATTTCATTTGAAAGGGCAGTAATATGTGACAGAATATGGGTTTTTTTTCTGGAATCTAAATGCTGTACACAAATATGGTGTCCTGGATCCTTGTATATCTCTTGACCTATTCAGTTGCTTCCTTCCTGAAGAGCAAGTGTTCTTCTGCAGGAAACCAGTAAAGCTGCAAACTGAAGTAAAACCTCCAGGGAGAAGACAACCATATTCAGTTCCTAGTTTCTCTATAGATAGGTTTGCAGGCCTAGATTTCTGATTTTGTAAATATTTGGAGTTTTTGCTATAAACATGCAAGTGAATCTTCTATTGAACAAAACATCCTTTGTGACCACAAATATCTAACTTGGTAATTGTTACATTTCAGAAATGCTGTGGGAGTTAATAGTTTTCAGTCTTGATTGTGTGTGTGTTTAAATGTTCCAGAGTTTATTTGGTGTATAATATAAACCATGTGACCTTTCTTAGGGTAATACAGTTTAAAACCAGAAACATTTAGCAGGTTTGCACAAATGTTCTTATTCTTTGTGTGGGCAGGAATTGACAGCAAAGAGCAGTGTCCATACAGGCCTAAGCCATATGCTAAATATGGCTCTTGCTTCACATTCCTCTGCAGTCAAACTCGGGTCTACAACCTCTCTTTTCCTCTGGTGCTGTTTTCCATCTCAGAGCTGGTGTCTGATTCTTGGGATGGGAGGAGCACCAAGGCAGAGTTGCAGCTGTGGGTGTTGGTTCCTCAAGCAGTCTCTAGAAGACACTTGCTGTAGCTACACCTCACCATCTCACCTCACGCATGGTTTCCTTTGGCCATCAAACCACTGTGCTGTGTCCTCTGATGGATATAATGCAGCAGTGTTTTATGCATGAGAGTACAAAAAAACTCTGCTTCTGACACAGAAGCATCATTAAAATTTAATGAAGCTGCTCAAGTATCTAATAAATTAGAAATTAATTAGCTTAAATAATAGCTTCATTACGTCTAATAATTTTTTTCTAGATTATCAGCAGAAAGAGTTTTTTGTGTTTGCATGTTACTATTGATAAGTAATTTCCTATCATTTAATTACAGCTTACTAGTGCAGCTACGACCTTTGAGGGATTTAGATGTCGAGGAGCACATAAAAGAATTTGCAGCAAAGCTGTTTTTAATCCCCAGCCCACCACCAGGATCACTCCACTTGGTAATTATTCCTCCTGAATTTCATAATGATTTTAACATTATGTCTTCTAAGATACTAAGATGCTGTTTTCAATAAACTGGGTGACATTCATGAGTGTCAGGTCAGAGATTACTTGGTGATGTGAAACTAATATCAATACCTGTGCTTTAAAAATCAGGCTATGCATTATTAGTAGAGAAAATAACAGTGTGATCAGGGTTCAGGCTGGAGTGCTGGCATACCAGTCGTGTTCTTTAGTTTTCAAAACTTCTCTGGGAAGGCTTTGGCTCATGCCAACTATTTGTGGTCTGACATGATGCCTGGGCAGGTCTGGGAGCAGCAGAACAGTGTGCAGTGGATGAAATGTTGAGTTGGCTGCTGCCTGGATAAGACCAAGCTGAGAGGGGAAACTCACATCAACATTTGTATTCAGTGCTGTGTATTTGTTTCTTTCTGACCCTTCCCAAGTCAAGCCAGATGTCAGCTGGGTCAGTGATTTCAGCACACGCTCTACTGCAGTTATCTACTACGCTCTACTGCAGTGGCTCCTTGTAGAGCAGAACTTCAGCCAAGGACTTCTCCTTAGCTGCTTTCCTTGACCCTGGGATGAGGGGTTAGGAGGAGAGGAAAAATAGCATAGCTGGAAAATATCTGAGTGATTGGCTAAACCAGCTGTGAGTGCTGAAATATGCAGCACGTGCAGGACCTGACCCCCAGAGATTTGAGCTGAAGTATCTGAAACACTGAGAGGTCTCATTCCTTTTGGCTTGTTTTATTTTCTTAGCATGACAACTTATGCTCACTTTTTTTGTTCATATTTTTTCTGTTTCCTGTATAAATTTTATCAATAGTTTTGATTTCCCAGTAGTACCTACAAATATAAGTTACTTTGTTATGCTTATAATAAAGCAAGTTTAATTTTGTTGAAAGATGTTTTTAAAAAAATTTACTGGCCAATCACTCTATGAGAATGAGAGGAGACAAGTTCATAATTATCTTTCAAACTACTTATTATGTCTTTTAATATTTCCCTCTCTTTTTATTTTACTTTTCTGCAGTATGGAAATACCTGTCTTATTCTGAATTCAAATTAGTATTTTGTAGTTGGAACTAAAATCCTGAAATAAATGTGTTGTGGGAACATTCTCATTAAGGAGTAAACAGAAACCATCTGTTGTTACAGGTATTTCATATGAAACCACTTCAAATAATAATTCCTTCGCGAGAGGACCCAGACAGTCCCATTATTGACTTGGATCTCCATCTTCCATTGCTGTGTTTCAAGCCGGAGCAGGTGCTGCAGGTAAAACTAACTCATACTTTTAAATGTTTTAGAGATTGACAGTACTGGTAATTTGTAGTTTAGGAAAAAATCAAGATGTTTATTTACTCAAAAAAGTTTATAAACCCAGGAATTCAGAGTAGTCTTAGTTCTGAATATTAGAGCTATGGCAAAATAAACTGTACTTCTTCTTAAGATATTTTGTTACTGATAGACCTGATTAGATTAAGGAATATTACATTTCTTTGCCTGTGGTCTAGAAATAGGTGCAAAATTTCTTAAGAATATATTTTAAAATGTAACTACCCAAGCCAATTGACAGATTTTATTTTGAATTTTCACTACATGCATTTCAACAAGATTTATAATAATTTTTTTGTGTTTAAGAAAGGGGCCTTTGGAAAGGATTGATGACAATTGGCACTCTCATACAAATAAGGTGTAAATGGTGTGGAAATACAAAATACAAAAAGCTATTTGCAAAGCATTTTTTTCAGTGCTTCACAGAATCTTACAATAATATTAGCTGGAGTCTCCTTTGTAGGTTTCCCAATCCAATTCCCTGCTCAAAGGCCACCTGTGAAGTTATGTTGTTTAAGGTCATCAGTATTATCTGAGCCACTTTCTCTAAGAAACCTGCTCAATCATGAGAGATGGCAGTTCTGCCTTATTTTTTGGGGGTTTTGCCTGCACATGCATGTTATGAATAAAAGTATCTCAAATCCTGAATGGTGCAGCTGATGCATCTTCAAATGGGCATTATTTCATGTTATAAATCTGTAAGGTAATTACTAAGAATGACAATTTTGAGGTTGACTGCCACAAACAGATGAAATATTTGCATTTCTAATGTGTTCTAGATACCTCTTTGCAAATATTTAACATTCTGGCTTTGTTTTCCAGATTATGACCTGTATTTTGACTGAGCAGAGAATCGTTTTCTTCTCTTCTGACTGGGCTCTGCTGACACTCATTGCTGAATGCTTTATGTTGTACCTTCATCCCCTTCAGTGGCAGCACACTTTTGTGCCCATTCTGTCCCGGCAAATGCTGGATTTTGTGATGGCTCCAACGTCTTTCCTCATGGGATGTCATATTGATAATTTTGATGAAGTGAGCATGGTATGTTTTAAACCATTACCACTCTTGATTTTTACTTGCAGTGCATTTGTCCCCTTCCATATTAGAGCATATTAGATTACTAAGTGTTTATGTACTGGGATTAACATCTGTTAAGGCAATTGCATTTTTTTTTCTTGAATGTAATTGTTTAGTTATCCATACAATTTTCTACTTGTGGAAAAAATTTCAGTCCTTTTCTAGTTTACCTCCTTGATGAAATTAATTATCTGAGAAGTATGTAAATAAGTAAATATTTTTACAATAAATGTACAGTCATTCTATTTTGTTTTGTTAAAAGGAAGGTGAAGATTTAATTCTAATTAATATAGATAATGGAGATATTTCACATTCAAAAATGGTTGAAGAGGACCTTGAGATTCCAGATGTTCCAGCACAAGCAGCAGAAACTTTCATAAAAAGGTGACAAGATCTTGAAGATGTGTCTATCTTAGTGCATAAACCATGCTTGATGCTCCAAGTTTTTTGTTTTGTATTATTTATTATTATAATATTATTTCATTCATATAAACCCACTGTATTTTAAAAAAGGGCAAATTTGAAAATTTCAATTAATTAGTATAGAAGTGGCTTTAAGCAGTCATAATCACCAAATTATTTTGCAACAACTGGAATGCTTGTTTCTTTGTTATTATTGATGCAGATTATGCTCTGAACTTTACAAGGAAGACTGAGTGCACTGTGATTTAATTGAGTGGGGCTCCCTGGAATCTTGCTAGCTTGTCAGCACTTGTAAATCAATCTTGCATTTCTCTAGCTGTAAGATGCATGGGTCTAAATTACTTTTTTTTTTAAAGGTATGAAAAAATTATTGGTGTTAGGATGTAAGTTAATAGTTTTCTTCTGTGTGTAGAGTGGAGGGTCTGCAGCTGCACTTTGATCTGGAGCTCTGCCATCTCCGAGCCAGCACAGACCTTGGTGAGCTCCAAACCCGCAGGAGGGCTTGGCAGCAGAAGCTGAACATGGATGTGCAGCAAACCATGTTGCAGTTAATTGTTAATATCTTCAGGTAAGTGGGTGTAGTATTTTCTAGTAGAAGAGCATGTGGTACTGGTTAAGACACTTTAAACATCAGTGAAAATATTCTCATTTTGTCTTTATAGATATTTCGTAGAGCTTAGGTTTTGTTAGGGAATATGTGAAGGAGTTCCTGTAGCCTGATGGAATATGAGTCATTGATGTTTTGATGTATATATACATTGCTCGAATATCTTACATAAAACTCTTCTGATTTTGAGCTTGTCTTTTGTAGGAGGATTTCAGGAAGAGAGGTGCAGTCCTTGGAAAAGCTTAGGGCCCAGCAGGGATATCAGTCAAGTTTTGGTCCCTCTTTTTAGAGGCACATGAATTCAAACCAGGGCAGGGTAGAAGAGCTGAAAGCAGGATCAAGAGTTCAGAACACCTGGTGTGTTTGGACTGAGAATTAATGAGATACCTGAAGAGTGTAACACCTGAGAATGAAGGAGGAGCTGTTTAAGCTCAAGGGCAAAGTGTTGGCACAAGAAGGGACAATTGGCCAGGAGCTGGACTCAATGATCCTTGTAGTCCCTTCCTACTCAGGGTATTCCATAATTCTATGGTAAGAAATGTGGGGTATTGGCTGTGTTTGGGACTGGCATTTTAACAACCAGGAGGTCCCAGCAAGATTCCCTTTGGATCAGCCACTGAATTGCTCATGGGAATTCTCCTTGACACTTTCAGTCAGAAGGAGCTGGGTTAATTTACAGAGTCCAAATACCAGGTGTCTGTTATTGGATCAGCTTAAGGAGTACTCCTGCAGGTGTCTGGACCCTCCAAGAAAGACAGAAGCTGCTGGGTGTGAGGAATAGAACAGCTTTTACAGTTAGCTGATTATGGAAACTGAAATGCATTTATTTCCACAGTGAGATTTGTGGATTTCAGTGTTTGGCAACAATAATTCTAGACAAAGATGAGGAGAAATGCATTTTTGCTCATAACAGCTTGAACTCTTTAATGCATTAAACATTTGGCTCCAAAAAATGCACAGATGCTTTGCTGTCTAAGAGATAATATGTATCACAAAAGGGTTGACTCTTTCGCTTTCTTTCTCCTTCCCTTCAAACTTTTTCTTTGTTCTTTTTTTCAGCCTTGTTTCTTCTATCTCCTAACTCTGCCAGCATCCAGGAGTGAAGGAAAGTAACTCTCCAGTGCAGTTGTGCTGCCACTTGTTCTGTCTTCAGCAAAGCATTGTAGTGATTTTGTGTGTGTGGAGGTTCCATGTTTAAAGCAGACAGTGCTAAATCATATAGAATTACATAAAACTATGTACTTTTATTGACCATACCTTTTCCTGACCCTATATGGTTGGATAAACTGTTAACAAGATGTAGTAAGAACCCTGTTTTTCATGTGCCTCTTACAGATGCAATGTGATGGGGCAGTGTGAGGTCAGGTCACATCTTTCAAATTGCCCATGATAGGTGCACTTGTCTTTTGTGCTCCAATGGGTTGTGTGTGATTCAGGAACTGTGTATGTAAATGGAATTCCAGCATTGGAGCCTAAGTCATGATTTACACAGATTCTCCTTCATGGTTTACTAAATCTTACAGAGTGTATGTGAGTTTGGCAGCAGATAGGCTACCTTACTTGTAAGAATTTGAATTCTTTTTTTCTATGATTCAGTAACACAGACTTGTTCATTAAAACTGAGTTTGCCTTCTAATACTGCAATACTGCAGCACATTTTTATTTTGTCTTCTGATGCTGCAGCATATTTCTAGTAGAACCAGTGGGCTGGTGCTATTGCAAAAGTATGACTTGCTTACAAATCTCCAAGCAGATTTATCTATTTATTTATTTATGTCTCCAGGGAGGTAAAAGACCATTTAAATTATGAACACAGAGTGTTTAACAGTGAAGAATTTCTGAAAACAAGGGCAATCGGAGACCAGCCATTCTACAAAAAGGTAAATTCAGTGCTGTGATTATCTGCTATTAATAAATCTCTATTTTAGGATTAATGCCAATATCTGGAAATTTAAAGGTAACAAAGTAATAAATCCTACAGGAGAAACAGTGTTTGTTGGATAAAGATTCCAATGGAAAGTTGTTGCAATGTGCAAACATTCTTAAAAACAAGCAGACTAAAAGTAAAATCTTAATATATCCTCAGGAAAGAAATTGATTGGAAATCTTTTGACCAGGATTTCAGATTAATAGAAATAATTAAAATATTTTCAGCAGCAATTTCTAATGCTATAAATGAAATTATGGCAATTTTATGAATTGAACTTTAATATTAGTTTAAAGCTCGGATATACATATTTAAGAAGAGCTTTGAGCAGCTGACTTGCTTAAATACCAAACAGCAAAGTGGCATGTTTGCTTTCAAGTGAATCTTAGAAAATAGCACACTATGGAGTAGTTACTAGTGGTGTCTGGAATTAAGAAAACTCAAAAAAAATCCACTAGAAAGGACTAAGATTTGGAATCTCCTGGACATACAATTGCTAGCAAAATATGCCACCTACTGGAGGAATACTGGAAATTGGGACTCCTAATGCTTTTGGAAATGCTGTTTTACATTGTACATTGCAAGTGGATTAGTAAGAGGCATTTGAATAATATAATAGTCATGTTGTATTGCCTCAAATCCCATATTTCATCTTGTTTAACTGTGCAGTGATGAGAGGTGGTGGCTTTTCCTCTTTTTAATTCACACCTGGCATTTTTTGTTGTGTCCTCTATCCTAAAATTAGCAATTTGACCTTTTTAGAAAGTTATTTCTGGATGACACCACAATAATTACCTGAGCAGGGAACAGTTTTGGGGGTTACCAGAAGGAAAGATGATTCACTTGTCTTTTCAGTATGATGACATAATGTTAATTTAGAGAGCCTCCAAATTCTTATTCCAAACCATAGACAGTATTATCAGTACTTGGTTTAAGTAGAAAAGATAATACTAAACTCGTAGCTCTGTTTTGCTCAGTATTTCTCATTTTTGTTTGGTTTCACCTCTTGGAGGGTGGTTTGAGATTACTGTTTGCCACTAAGCGAATATCATCAAAGTCCAGAAGGTGAATGGAAACTTAATTGGTTTTCTCTTGAAGCTTTCAGTCTTTTTATTTTTGTGATTGCTAAATTGGAAGGTCTCAGTTTTGCATGTGTAAAGGTAATAAAAATGAGCATGACATGCTAATAAAAATGTAAATTTATAAATGATCCACAGTTAACTCCTTTGTGTCTCACAGGTTTTAGAGACCTACATGTTTCACTCTTTCCTTAAAGCTCGTCTGAATAGAAAGATGGATGCTTTTGCTCGGCTTGACTTGAGTACCCAGTCTGAAGAGGACAGGTAGAGTTTTCTCATTTCTTATTCTGGTTTTAAATCTTCTGTTGGTATCAGTGATAAAAGTCCTTTTGACTCTCTTGGTATGAGATCAGGTCATCTATAAATGAGATTATGACTATTTGCTAACTGATTTAATTATGACTATTGTAAAAGGATTACATGAACAGATGGCTGTTGAAATTGTAGATTTAATACAAAAAAGAAAAAAAAAACAGTCAGTAATTTAGTGTGTATGTGTGAGTTCTGAAACTAGTAATGTGTTGTTTTTATTTTCCTCAGGTTAGATTTGATGTTTCCCACCCCCAGAAGGCTGACGATAGAGAAAATGGCTTCCAAGCGAATGAGCGCCGCACGCAAGGCCACCCGGCGCATGGTGATCAGCATGCCCAACCTGCAGGACATCAAACTGCCAGAGGGCCCCACCAGGAACTCCTCACTTCGAAAAGTGGAAAGGGGTGTTGGTAAGGGAAGATTGTGATGGACAAAGACTCTTCTGTTGTCTTTTGGGGTGACATCACTGAGTAATTGTCACAGAAACACTGTCAGCTGCGGGGAAGAAATGATGGGCTGAGTCACTTTGAGCTGGGGCCTGTCTGTGCTACCCCTTACTTGTGAAGTCAGTCTGTAGCCTGCTGGAAGTTTTGCTGGACCACAAAAGTGATTGGTCCCAGTGGGATTGATATTGGATAATTGATTTCTGAGTTCTCATCCACCTTATGTCCAGTTCTCTACTACCTTTCATTTAAACACAGGTTTAAGCTTATCATGGTTTAGAAAGAACTCCATGAGGGTTTTTTTTCTTCTTTTTTCTTTAACTTTCCCAGAATTGATGTTATCTGATTAGGGAATATTCTCATAATAGGGGTGATAGATACAGAAATGTATTTGTGTCCCTAGCACAGCTGTAATCCTTCTTGTTTCTTGTAATTGCTTGTTGCTGTGATGGGGATTCTGTTTGTTGTTTGTAGTATTGCTGGTTGTGAAGGTATTTACACTTCTTTCCCTGATCAATGTACTCTCTTGGTGTTTGTTTCTAGCTATGAGAACACCCTCCAAATCCATCACCACGTTCAAAATCCCTGAAATTCACTTTCCTCTGATGTTCCAGTGTGTTCACTCCTACTACACAGACTTCTTCAACCACCTCAGCAAAGCTATCAGTGCCTTACCCCCCGAGAACTCTGCGTTGCTGGCAAGGTACTTCTACCTCCGGGGCCTTGTTAGCTTGATGCAAGGGAGACTACTAAATGCACTTTCTGACTTTCAGAACCTAGAAAAAACAGATTTAAGAATTTTCCCTACTGATCTTGTAAGAAAAATAGTGGAGACCCTGCCTCGTTCAGAGCGCTTGCAGGCAGACCGCAAACCTGAGCTCAAGAGGCTGATAAGTCGAGTGATGGAAAAACAAAGGGAAGTTCTGAAAATAGATGACCACGTAAAAAATTTCGAATTGCCAAAAACACACATGCAGCTGGATGATTTTGTGAAGAGAATTCAGGAGTCTGGGATTGTCAGGGATATAGACACTATCCACCGGTTATTCGATGCCCTGACAGTAGGTGAGTATAAGATTGTTGGGGTTTTTTTGATTATTGTTTAGCATTGTCACATGAAAAAGGGAGATTTATGCAAACTCTTAGTGTTGGTTGGTCTGTCAGTGCCCTGGGAGAGCTGAGCCCCTTGTGCCTGACCAGTCTGTCAGTGTTCTGTTGTGGAAACCCTTCACTGAGCAGCTGCTGCATGGAGGAAGGTTCCACTGACTTGTCCAGGGTCCCCTGCCAAGCAGAGGGACCCCTCCTGGGTGCCCTTTATCCACTGCCAGCACCCTTGCAGGACTCACATTAACAACTTAAAGAAGAACACTCTCTATTAGTAAAATTATCAGAGGTTAAAGTTTGATAATTGCTGGTTGTAATATTTGACTGCAAAAATACATTTAAAGCAATATATTAATTCAAAGCCTTATATGGACAAGCTCTAATCCCTAGTAAGAGCCAGCTTGAAATAATGATTCAGTGTGCCTAGAGTATGATTCTTACCCAGTAGGTGATTCTATGGGGGAGAAGACAGATTCAGCCTGTTGACTGATCCCAGAATTTATATGGAGTTTTCTCTAACTTCTCCCCATTCTTAACTCACTTTTTTACTATTCCTTTATGTTTAGGTGGAGCTGGAGTGACTTTAGTTACACATTTTATTCAGTGAGGGGTGGTTGTACCTTCAGGGGGCGTATCTCAGGATAGTGCCTGAGACAACCTTGGGATGGGGACATGTGCCTAGGATGTCTATACTTATATGCACAATAAAGAGGCACAATTTGACAGTTACTGTCTTTCTAAAACCATCTTCCTGTACAAATATGTGTAATAGTTTCTCACACTAAAGGGGTTTTAAAAATTTTTTAGGACAGCAGAAACAAATTGATCCTGAAACATTCAGAGATTTCTACAACTACTGGAAAGAAACTGAAGCAGAAGCTCAAGAGGTGAATCTGCCACCAGCAGTAATTGAGCATCTAGATAAAAATGAATGTGTCTACAAGTTATCCTGCTCAGTTAAAACCAACTATGGTGTAGGGAAAATAGCTCTGACCCAGAAGCGCTTGTTCCTGCTGACTGAAGGAGGCCGTCCTGGCTATGTCCCAATTGCTGCTTTCAGGGATATAGAGGTGAGCATCAACTTCCTGTCCTCTGGCATGCCTGTGGATATAGGTTATGTCCCACTCTCCAGAGTGACCTGGCTCTCAACATAAAGTTTCAGGAAGGAGAGTAGGAAACAGTGCTGAAGTCACTATGTGAGTGGTTAGGTAAAATTCTGGGGGTTTGGACCAAAAATTTCATGACTGAAAATCAAGAGGTTATACCCTCAGAGAAATGTGCAGAGTGCAGCACATAGGATATGGAGTAGATAAGTTTAATAACATGAGCATTAAATGTGCTCATGTGACTGTGGGTCATATATCAGTGGGTCAGTTTATATCCACTGTGGAGCCAAGGCTGTATGATGATGTTTCAACTTATTTTCATAAATCCAGCTCTGCTTAATTGGGTATATGGACAACTGGAATAATTAGCTGTAATTAGATAAAGCTGCCCTATGGGCTGAGTGCTGAACCTTATCTGTTATTTGGGTACATTCTCTTTGTTTTCTCTTTCCTGTAACTTTCCAGGAAGTTAAGAGCACAACTGTGGCTTTCCTTCTTTTGAGAATACCTACTCTGAGGATTAAAACATTATCTAAAAAAGAAGTCTTTGAAGCCAACCTTAAAACTGAGTGTGATCTCTGGTACCTGATAGTGAAAGAAATGTGGGCTGGAAAGAAAATGGCATATGATCACAAGGTATAAATATGGGAATTTGTAACCAAGTAATATGAAGAATATGCTTTCTGTCTCTGTTCTAAATAATTCATGCACTAATCTTAGAATTTCATGGTGCTTCTCTCCCATGAAGAAAGATCCAGCTTGGAAATGGGTATCCATCCTATGTCTGTTGTATCTTTTCATATGGTTTTATTTGCATATCCTGTATCAAGGTTGTGTCAGATCTGAAGTGTTCCTGTAATAACACTGGCTTCTGACTCCCTGCTCCAAGACCTGGCTTGGAACATGGGATGTGGGAGTGGGGTCTGACAGCAAGTGGCAGGAATTGTGCTGCCTGGTGATTGTGCTAAGCATGGCTCCTGTTGTGATTTTGAGCATGGTGTCTTGTAAGAGTAATGAGCAATAGATAAACTACAGTAAGACTTCTGTCTTTAGGATCCTCAGTATATCCAGCAAGCACTGACAAATGTTCTCCTGATGGATGCTGTAGTTGGTGCCCTGCAGTCCTCCAAAAGCATCTATGCAGCATCTAAACTGTCTTACTTTGACAGGATGAAAAATGAAGGTCAGTCACAGCAATGCTACAAAACCTGTTGGTGTTGCATCATCTCTTTCTGCTCTTTCAGTGTGTATTTCTGCTCTTTCAAGTGCATATGTTTTCAAACTGGTTATGTGTAGAAATACAAAAAGACATTAGCCTGATTGCACTTTCACAAATGTTGTATATTTAATAGTAAGTAGAAAGTTTAGGGTTTGTTTTTTTTCCTTTTTATTCCCCCTCTCCCCCCCTCTTTTTTTTTTCTTTTTATTTGCTTTGGTTTTGGTTTTTGCTTCTGTCTCCATGCTTTTGCTTCTGTCTCCATCTTGGATGCTGTGGTTTTGTCTTGGTTTTTTAGACTCCTTGGGTGGTGGATGTCTCTGCTACCAGAATTCATACAAATGGTGTTTGGGCTCTCAGCTAAAGCTAGAGGGAAAGAAAAGTGAGAAATGTGAATGAATGGTGTAGAATTGCTATTTCATAAGAATTGGAGTTCTGTTTCAGGCTTAAATGTGCACTTCATTACCTTCTAAAAATCTATTTTAGTGCCTATGATGGTCCCCAAAACAACTTCAGAGACACTAAAGCACAAGATTAACCCCTCAGCTGGTGAGACATTTCCACAGGCAATAGATGTCTTGCTTTATACTCCAGGTAAGGTGATGTGTTGCTCTCTTTAGGTTAGCCTAGCTTTAATTAGCCTATAAAGCACATTATCTTATAACACCTGGTATTATGCCTGCCTGATGTGTTCACATTCTGACATTGATTGGTTGTGTGTTGAATACTAAACCAGAAAAATAATTTTAAAAGAACAGTAATGTTGCATGTTAAGATACTCCAAGGCATAGTTTTCACTGTCTTAATTTGCCTTTCTCTGCACATGTGCCTTATCACAGACTTCAATTCTGTGTTAATGGGTTGATTTTTCATTAAGATTTCTGGCTCACTTACTGAGCCGGATGGATGGATGATGCTCCCCCACTGATCAATATTCATTGTTAGGGTTTTATTTTTCAGTAGAGTCCTGAGGGGGAGTTAATTTGAACCACAGTGCAAGGAACATTAGGGAGGGTGTTGGATTCAGTGGTGCTTTTCTTTCTTCATAGTATGAGAGGTTTTGATGGAGTAGGCAAGAGTGAGTGAATTTATTAGTTGTATTTATAGGGCTTAAAAGCCTTACTGCAATCTCAGTGAGCTCAGCTCTTAGTCATCAATGAAAGAGATTATCTCTGCTCTGAGTATCTTTGGAGTGTAAGATTAAATCATTGGGTGAACTCAGCAAATAGATGATAACAAGCACAAATGCATTGTGAGAACTGTGTCAGTCATAACTGATGATGTAAACTCCAGAAGATGCATTTCATTACAAACCTGCTCTGCCTAATAATGGCTTTCCCACAGGTCTCCAAAAATATTATGTTTTCTTTTACTTCTCTCCTCTTCTCTGCTTTATTTCTAGGGCATCTTGACCCTTCAGAAAGACTGGACAATGCTCATCCAAAACTGTGGTGTGCTTTAAATGAGGGGAAGGTTGTGGTCTTTGATGCCTCTACCTGGTCTATCCAGCAACACTGCTTCAAAATGGGCCGCTCTAAACTGGTAAGACTGGTACAGGATCACAATTCCTGCTTCAGCTGGGTATGGTTTTGTTGCTGTAGCCTGTCTGACCCAAAATCACATCATTCCTTAAAAGTTTTGGGCTTCAGTTAACATGGAAAATTGGAGATTTTTGAGAAAAGCAAAAAGGAGGCTAAATGGATTAGTAATAAAACAAGTCAATGTGGTGAGAAGTGATGGATTGGATTTGGGAGGGCCTAATGGGTTCTTGGGGCAGGAAAGCAGAGTTGAAACAGTTGAGGAGAAAGAATAAAAGACAACCCAAAGAGAAGTGGAATCCTAGGAATAAATAAAAATTCACCCATACTGAAGAACTGGAGATTGGGAAGAGGTGTAAGGAAACCAGGCAGATGCTATTGAAAGAGAGATAGAGCTCTAAAAGAAAGTGTCTCAACCAGCAGGTGAAAGGGAGTGGTTTGTGAAAGACCACCTAAAAGAGTAGCCCCCTCTGTGGAAAGGGTATCTGAACCAGGCAAGCAACCTGTGAAAAACACACAGTAGAGAGAACACACAGGAAAAGGGATTGGACATGTCACTTGTGTGAAAGATAAAAGAGATTGCTGTGGATGAGTGTGAGAGAGAGTCAGAAAGGGAGGGGTTAAGCTGATGGTGAAGAGCTGGGTGGATGAAAGATGGAATTCCAGAAGAGTCAGATACCTAAAAGAAGATTTAAAAAGTTGCAAGTGATGGCTGGAGGGAGATAAATGAAGAGTGTGTGATGGAGGGGAAAGACACTCCAGAGACAGTAGAGGAGACAGTATTTTCTTAAATGCTACTTTTAGATGAAGTAGGAAGTGTGGATATATTGGACAGTTTGGTTGGCTTCCAATCCAGAGGAAAGGAGCACACTAACTTCTGTGGTTCCCCTGATGCCCTCTGTAACTTTGACTCTGTTTGGGTCAGGAAGCACACCTTTAGTCAGTCCCTAAGATAAATTATTAGTCCTATTTACTGAAGGATAAACTTTGCAAAGAGATCTGTTCTCTCATTATTTATAGAGCAGAGCAAAGGATAGAACACTGGAGAGCCAAGTCTTCATCTCCTGCAGTGATCACCAGCAAACTGCAGCATGTGAATACAGCCTTTTCCATGTTACATTAAAGGCTGATTTCTCTCCTAGGCTTTATTTAACTCTGAGCTTTTTCTCCCCAGACTTGCATGGTCATGGTGGAACAGAGTCAAGTGTGGATTGGTTCTCAGGACTCCATGATTTATATCATCAACACCCACAGTATGTCTTGTAATAAGCAACTGAATGATCATCGCTCTGATGTTACAGACATCATTGTGGAGAAGAAGAATGGAACACCCAGGTAGATCAAATTTCATTTTCGTAGATGTTGAAAGAATTTATTGTTTTAAATGGGAGGGTTTATCCTGCTAATAAAATCTTCATTTAGCTCATTTTGTAGCTCCCATATTGTATATGTCAACTAAGAATTTCCTTTTTAAATGAAGAGCACTGTGTAGTTTGGAACAAAGAGGATAAAGGAATGTTCTTTTGGATTAGAATGAGAACAGCCAACTGGCAGCATGCAGTGAAGAATTGATACAGATGCACTTTAAAGACCACTTCACTTTTGCTTTGACCACGTCATTGACTACATGTTTACAGCAAGCTTCTGGATTTTTCCTGCCTGTTTATAAAAGAAATAATACATTTATTGTTCTGTTCAGGCAAAATGCTTTTGATCTTTTGGTAGCACTGGGAAGAGTGTTGGCTGAAGGTCTTAACTTGCTGTCTTCCCATGGGAAAAGCAGCTCCAGGGTCAATAGGTCTGCCAGTGATGCAGCAGGTGTAACTGCGTTTCAGGAAGAATTTGTTTAACTGTTGGAACTTTCTGAAAAAGGTTTGCTCATTCTAAAACAACAAATGTTAAAAGTAAAAAGAAAAGGGATAGAATAATTTGTTTTCTCAGGTGCAGTAACAAATAAGAACAGTTTGAGATATTTTTGTTCTAACTCAAGAGAAAATCCATCAGGCAACGTTGTTCAGAAGAATTATAGGGAATATTTTGTTGTGCTCTACTCCTCATGCATGATGTAATGTGCTCTCATTCACTGAGCTCTGAGTTAGCCTGCAGTGTTTCTAGTTGGTACAGAGTTTGTAAAGGATAATACTGAAGATAATTTTAAAATGAACATTAATTTGGATTACTGTAAAATTGACTATTTTGCAAGTAAGTCTCTTTTGTTTGTGCACTCTTTTCTGAGCATGAATGCACACTATACTTCTTAATTTTTTAATCTGTGCCAACAGTGAAGCGTATTCCAGCAGTTTAGATGGAATGGTGATTGCTTGGAACATCAGCACTCTGAAAGTGAACCGTGTCTGTCAGCTGCCCTGCCAAAATCTCACCTCTATGAAGCTTCATAATGACCAGCTGTGGTGCTGTAAGTCCCTTCCTCAAATTGTAATAATTACAAAAATCATCTTCACATAAAGAAACAAGATAGTTGTTAAATGTTCCATTTTATTTTGTTTTTTTCATCCATGTTTTGTAGAGGTGGAAGAAGTGGGCACCTCTGTTACTAACTCTGTATCTTTAATATTGAAGGTACCAGAAGTTGCATTCTTGTAGTGTCAACTCACGAGTTTCGACCGCAGATGAAAATCGAGCACCACCTGAAGGATGTGTGTTCCTCTTTTCTTGGCTTCCAGCTCTTTCCAGAGGTATTGCACTTACTCTGGTGATACAGTTTAAAGGAGCCAGGGCCATGTGGTATTACAAGCCCTGGTTATTATTTTCTGTCAGCAATGCTTAAATGTATCTTTCTGTGCTTTAGAGAGATGAAGTGTGGGCCTCTTACTCGGGGAGTAGTGACCTGTACATTTGGAATACCAAAGACCTTTCAAGTACACCTCAAAAGATTCATCTTCAGGATTGCTCTGAGATTACTTGTATGATAAGAGTTAAAAATCAGGTGAGAGATATCTGGGCTGTTTTTGCCTCTTGTGGATTTCTTTACCATGGATTTCTTTACTGACTTTTGTTTGTTTGCAGCTGTCATGGGCTGTCATTGCTTCCTCACTGGGTGAGTGCATAAGTACATGAGGTTTGGAATGTTGATTCCTCTTTGAAATCAGAGAAGCTAAAGACTGCCTAACACAAATGGCTGTTGCAGGTATACCCCAAAATGCATGGCAAGCAAAACCCCTCATCAGCAGTTAAATGTCTGGTGACATTTATTAGCCATTGACATTTCCAGGGAACTGTAGAAACGGAAAGTTTAGGTCCTTTGATAATTTATCTCAGGGCTTCTCAGACTAAGCCTTGAAAACAGGTTACCAGACAAACAACAAATGCCAATTTTGTAGATGACCTTTTCCTTGATTAGTTACCACATTCCTAATTCAGGACAGACCAAAGGAGCCAATGGATTCCTGCCTTGGCATCTTGTGTCCATGTCACTATTGGCTCTGTGTACCTGCTTTTCTGTAGTATCAGGAGCTGTGCAAATGATTGTAGTTGTGCTACCACAGGGGCCCATTCAAGGTTACTTTGCAAATAAATAGCTAATGTATATCTACTAGGAAAGCAACTTCTGGAATCCTTTTCTCAGATTTTTCTTCCATCCTTCCTCAAAAATGATTTTTTTTTAATGGGCTAAGGAGGTCTTCTCTGTATTCAGCCTCTGGTTAGACTTTTGTACTAAAATGGAAAATCATTTTAGGATATTCTTTCCCAAGGCAGAGATTGATATATTTAACCTGTTTCAAGGGAGTGAGAGGATTGTTTGGAACCCCCCAAGGCATTAAGCTCTCTTTTGTTCTACTGAAGAACTTTGTTCCTTTCCCTTCTCAGGGAATCTCAGGCTATTGTTTTTCTTTAAGAAACTGGAGAGAAACTCAGCTGCGTGCTGTGTCTCTCTGAAATAGAATGTGTTCTGTCTGGCACCTTGGCCTGTGTCTTTTATTACCTATTATTTGACCCAATCTCTCTGGCTGTGATTTAATTTTGAACTTGCTGGTGCCACAGTTCCCTGGAGAGCAGCAGGTTCATGAATTTCACTGCCAGCCCTGTACAGAGAAGTACTTTCTTCTCAGTGAAACGGAACTATTTCTAGTTCCCACATGTCCCTGACTTCCTTAATTTCAGGGTGGAACAGTGGTTCTATGTTCAGCTTATCTGCTCTTCTCTTAGTTCATAAACCCTTTGTAAAGGCTCCTTACCTGCCTTCTCTCCAACCTAAGGAGTCTTGGCTTTTCCATCTTCCCTGTGAGGGTGGCGAGGCTCTGGCACAGATTGTTCAGAGAAGCTGTGGCTGTCCCCATCCCATTCAAGGCCAGCTTGGATGGAGCCCTGAGCAACCTGGTCTCGTGGAAGCTGTCCCTGACCATGGCAGGGGATTGAAACGAGATCTTTAAAGTCTCCTTCAACCCAAGACATCTTCTAATCTTTGCTCATATGACCCCAGGACACAGCAGTTCCTTTCTCTTGGCAGTTTTAGTTGCTCTTTCCTGGATTTTCTCTGCTCTTGCAAGGGCACACTGTGCCTTACACAGGGGTGAGGGAGAGCAGCCCCAGTGCCGGCACGATCGGCAGCTGAACATTCCAGCGTGGGGCACAGGGGGTTTCCTGAGCTGAGGGAACCAGAGGGGAGCAGAGACAACCACCAGGAGCCCTCAGCTCATGCCACAACAGCTGAGGAGACTTGGCTGAGGAGGTGGCCAGGAGCAATGGTGGTACCGCCCCTTATTTATACTGATGAGGAAATTTTCAGTGTTTCCCTTTTCCAGCCAAACATGAGGGAACCCTCACTGTACCAATGTGCCACATAAACCTCCTTGACTGTGTCCTGGACTGAAATAGTGAAAATGGCTGTGGGTTTGTTTTGTTCCCCCAGCTGTGGGTTGGCAGCAGTGGGAAGCTGCAGGGCAAGAGCAAAGGGAAGATCTACGTGGTCAGTGCTGAGAGGAGGAGTGTGGAGAAGGAGCTGGTCGGCCACGCTGATGCGGTGAAGGCGCTGTGCTCGGCAGAGGACAGGTACGTCCTCAGCGGCTCTGGGAAGGAAGAAGGGAAGATTGCCATTTGGAAGGCTGGATAGTCACACTATTCCAAATGTGTCTGCCTCCTCTGGGCAAAGACAAAGACCTGGGACTGTGTTTACTTCAGCATTTTGCATCTACTTCAACCACCTGCCAGTGTTATTGTCTTGTATTTATTGGGTTTCCATCCCTGTGTTGTAGAAAATGGAAATCAAAGCAAATCTTCCCTCACACCTTGTCCTGCTCCTGCACATTTGGTAAAGGAACAGAAATGGGAGAAGACAGATCACTGTCTTCCAACTGGACATGAGTTGGTGTGGAGGGTTGGAGTTACCTGCCTGGGGCAGGTCACATTGGGAACACCAGAGCCAGCTCAGTAATTCCATGGGAGCTCTCTCTCAGCAGTGCAAGGTTGCTTAAAAAAAGGATTTAGTGATGTCTTTACAGCCTGTAATAGGTGGAAAAGGGCACTGAAAGGAAAAAACCAAGTGCACAGAGTTGTCACTGGGATCATCTTTCTGAGCTCAGAGCTGTAGGTGGGCACTGTCCCTTACCCTTGGTGGGATTTCTGGGGCTGTTTTGTTTAAAATGCAGGCATGCACAGACTCTCCCCACAGCACTGAAAGCTCCTCCAGCTGAAACAATGTATTTCCAATGAATATTTTAGTTTTTTAAATGTATTTTTTCTTTGAAAACAATGCACAGCACTTGGCATTTGGAACAGTTTGTGAAACTGATTTTTTTTTTTTTACCTGAAGCATTAATTTATTTAATTCCTGTATATATTATACTTGCTTTTGGAAGTACCTCTCAGTCTCTGTGCAGACCAACCTCTGCCCTTCCTCCCTTCAGTTCCTGTTCCTGCAATCAGAGGAACTGCTGTTATTTTGGATAGAACCTGCTTAATTTTTAAGTTCTGCACAGTCCTGAAACCCCTCCTCAAACCCTGGAGCAAGCACCAGGGGCTGCAGCCTGGAGGAGTCTCCAGAGCAGCATTCCCTGATTGGTGCCTGATGCACAGTGGTTTTTACACTGGTGACATTTATCTGCAAGTAAAACAATACATCTGTGCAGAATAGTTTTGTCTGCATCAGTGCAGAGTGGAAAACAGTGTCTAAAAGACTGTAAATAGAAGGATAAAATGGGCTGCTACTTTTCTTGATAAATATAAACCAGTGTAGGGCTAAATAGAAGGGTATAAACAACTGGAAAATATTATGACTAGAAATTTTATGACTCTATATAATATTTTTACTGATAAAATTTTTATCATAGCATGTTAACAAAAAATTTACTTTTTTTAGCTTTTATATCAATTTAAGAATATTAAACACTATATTGATACTCTGGCCTCTGTACTTTGTTTGTTTTCCTGTTGATACTTGAGAATGATGATTTTAGCCCTGACTTGCTCCTCTCTGTGTGCTGTAACAAATAATTGCCTGGGCTTTTCTCTCTGCATGTTCTCCTATCTGAGGCAGCTTCTGCTGTAACATGTCCCCTTTTGAGCCCCATATCTGTGACTTTCAGGTTCCCTCTTTCCTCCCCTGGCTCGACCAGGCTGCTTGGGGTAAGTGACGGGAATTATTTACTGAATTCAAAGCCACACAAGTGCTGTTAATGGACTTTCCCTGGCTGCAGAAATGAACCAGCTGTACCAACCTGCTGCCCGCCCGTTGCTGTCTTTATTGATTTTCATTCCTGGCATACTTTTTAGACCTGGTTTTGTCTTCTTAGCTGGTTTTTAGGTGCTCACTGACCATCTCAGCTTTGCTCCAGGATTTCAGCTGTGGGAATGGACCTGCAGTCACAGCACTGCGAGGTTCTGTTCAGTTTTCAGTAGAGTTTCAGGTACTTCCCGTGGGCCCCTTGGTGGTGGGAAGGGACCTCTGAGCTCCTCAGATCTGCTCTTTTCCCCTCTGCCAGCTGAGAGCTTGGCCAGGTGTAGTTGCCTCTGTGAGTCACCGTCTCCCAGAGAAGGGACAAAGGGAGCAGGAGCTGGCTCTGGCAGGAGAAGGGAGGCTGTGAGTGACTGGGCTCTGGCCCTAAGGCCGTTCTGCTGTTGGGCTTGGTCAGCTTCTGTCTGAGACTCTGAGGCCAGCTTGTGCTGCCATCCCCTTCTCTTCTCTCTCAGGGAAATGTTGCCTGTTTCTTGGAAACCTCAAGGCTAATGTTTGTTCAGCTCCTTTTTGCTGTTGTTTTTTTTTTTTTCCTGGTCTCCCGACCTGAAAAACCTGAGAGGAGCAGAGAAACCTGCTAGGAACCCATGGTGCTCCTGGTCCTGTGGTCCAGTTTTTGGAGGCACTGTGTAGAAAAGGGAGTTGGACTCAATGATCCATATAGGTCACTTCCAAACTGAGCTGTTCTGTGATTCTTTGATCAAACCAAGGGATGGCAGTGTCTGCTTCCAGAAATAACCCATCTGTGGAGGTGGGAGCCGCTTGGAAATTCAGGCTGTTGTGTGCTGGCTGTGATCTCCCCAATAGGGCCATGCAGGGAGGGAGGAAAGAGCCCCTTCCTCTGCCTCCCAGCCTGTGCTCACAGGCTGCTGGGAGGTTTCATGGGACCAGGCCTCATTTTCCTTCAGTGCCAGCTGAGTCATTTTGGAGGCAAATGGAGCTAAACCCCATCTTCACCCCTGATGTGCATTCCTTACCTGTCTGCATCCATTTCATCTGCCACTGTAACCTGCAGGATTCCTCCTGGCATCTTGCTTCCCTCTCCATGATGAGTTCTCCAGTCTTAGCACAGGTCCCCTGCTCTCGGAAGCAGTGGGTGACCCTGTGCCACCCCAGCTGTCAGGACAGGGACACTGCTGCACAAATGCACAGAATGCTACCACCAGCCACCCTTGTCCCCAGGATTTGGCCCACTGTTCTGCTGAAACTCGTCTCTGGCCCTGCTGGGTGGCTGCCCCTAGCCCCTTTTTGAGATATGAAGGCCTGCCCAGCACATGGGACCCCAGTGTGAGGGGGTGTGGGATGTCACCTGGAAGATGCTGAAATCCCACAGGCACAGCCCGTGTCCCCAGTGAGCTCTGTGTGCAATGAGTGTTCCACAGCCAGGCTGGCGCTGCTGCGGGGTCAGCGAGTGCACGAGGTTTCGGCTGGGGATGGACATGGGGACCATGTGCCAGTGGACATGGAGACAATATGCCACCCCTACCCCCCAGGATGGGAGATACCCTGGCTGCTGCAAAGCCTGGAGAATACAGGGACTGGCCCCACTGGGGCAGACTGGGGTATAATACTGGTTTTTGGTTGTTGGTCCAGACTGGGAAGTAGAGGCAGTGCTGGAGCTCCTCTCCAGGCTGTTCTGAACCACTGTGGGTTATTCTGTAATGAGCAACAGCTCAGGGGGTGACCCAGACCCACTGTCCTCACCCCCACCACAGCACACTCCAGCCAGCCCAGATCCAGCACCCTGCTCCCAGCCTTAGCAGGGACCTCCTTCTCTTGGACAAGGATCACAGAGTCCCACTCCCAGGGCCAGGGATGAGTCACATCCCCTGAGCAGAGCAGGGGGATCACCCTAAAGGAACAACAGCATGCAAGAGGTTTCTGCTTCTTGTCCCTCTTTCCAGGCCTCATCCTCCCATGGTGCTGGAAGGGATCAAGATGTTTTCCCCTCCTCCTACACATGGCACAGGGCCCCTTCACTTGTCATTGTGCCAAGAGAAGACAGGAATGTAGGAAATTCCCTGGCACTTAATCCCCCCCTCACTTTGGGCTCTGCAGGTACAAGTGTCCCTCAAGGTAAGGATGAGCCCAAGACTCTGCTGGGCAGAGTGGGGCCAGGAGGGGAGGCTGGTAGCTACTAGGCAGTAACTCAGCTCTATCCCACCCAAACCCAGCACAGCCCCTCTCTGGGTGTCCTGCAGGTATCTGGAGAGGCTCCTGCACCAGTGAGGAAGGTCCCCATTCTCCTCTCTGTACTGGTGAAAAAGCAACTGCATAGGTTGGGCCTGATGTACAGTTTATTTTGTTTTAAGTTTTCACATCTTCCTTAAACTCATGTCCAGGGAAATGTGTATGGATGAGCTTTGTTTGGCCAAAAGGGGAACTATTGCAGTTGCCGGAGTGCTCACTTAGCATGTGAGAGGTAGAAGCATTGGTGGCTGCATTCCCCAGGGTTTTTAAGGCCAAGGGTGAAAACACCAGGTTGGGTGGGGGTGCCAATGTGCTGGAGGGTAGGAAGGCTCTGTGGAGGGATGTGGACAGGCTGGATGGATGGTGCAAGGCCAGTAGGATGAGGTTCAAGAAGAGCAAGGCCTGGGTCCTGCCCCTGTGTGCCAAGAAGCCCCTGCAGTGGCCCAGGCTGGGGGCAGAGTGCCTGGAAAGCTGCCCAGCAGGAAAGGCCCTGGGGGTGCTGTCTGCCAGCAGCCAAATGTGAGCCAGGGTGTACCCAGCTGGGTACAGAGGCCAGTGGTCTCCTGGGCTTCTGTGTCAGCACTAGTGTGGCCAGCAGGACCAGGGCAGTGACTGTCCCTCTGTGCTGGGCACTGGGGAGGCCACACCTTGAGTGCTGTGTGCAGATGTGTGGCCCTGTTAAGATGTGATCACTGAGAGATGCCTCTGCCTGAATAAAGTTGCCAACAAGACCATCTATCAAAATCAACAAGAGAGATTTATTTCACTGTAAATGTGGGGTACAGAGATAGAAAGGGATAGGAAAGAGGAGGGTAAGAAGGAAAGAGGGGGAACTGCAGAGTGGTTGGGGTGGAGAATAGAGG
>VXBC01006601.1:1959-17728 GCA_013399945.1 Ploceus nigricollis
GGGGTGGCTGGCGCTGAGGGTGGGGTGGGGATGGTGAGGGGCGTCTTTGGGTGGGTGAGGTGACAAGGGACAGTCGGAATCGATGAGGGGCATGGCTCAGTGCCAGCTGCTTGGGAAGTTGGGTGACTCGATAGTGAACCAGCCCCGGTTTGGGGTGAAAAGGGAGGCTGGGAGCTCGGCAGAACATCCGACATCACCTAATTTACTTGTTTGTTTCCCGCCGGCGAGTTGAGGGTGGGTTGGTGTGGCTGGCACAGGACAGCGGTGGCATCCCGCCTGCTCCGGGCAGCACCGCGAGGCTCCGGGGGATTGTGTGGGTTACGTAAAGGAGGGGGGGCTGCAGCATCTGGGTTTTGTGTTGTTGAGGTGTAGAGGAGGTAAGTGGGTGCCGCAGACAAAGGGAGAGAGAGAGAGAAATCTGTCTCCTGCTCCTCACTTCCAGCTGGAGGTGTGCAATGGGAAGCTGGGTGTCCTTTAGGAGTCGGGGAAGTGCAGGGAAGCAGGGATTGGAGCTGTGGGTACAAATCTGGGCTTTGCCTCCGTCCTGGGCTGTGCCCATCAGGTGTGGCCTTAAGCCAAACGGGCTGGGCTGCAGCTGTGTCTGCTCTGAGACACCTCTGCTGCTGCTTGGAGCAAGTTATTGTGGCTAAAGAGGGTTTTTTTGGGAAAACTGGCACCCCCCAGCTTTGTGAGCTGCCCTGGACGCGTCCAACGGGGGCGATTCCTACCAGGGGGAAATCTGGTGTGTGGCAGACCACAGGAGTCAGCAGCTCAGTGTTAATCCAGGCAAACTCGAGGCCTTTTAGGTGATTGCTTGGTTTTCTTCAGCTTCTCAGAGCCCAGTGGCTTCTCAGGGCTGAGCCCAGGCCTCCATCCCCGGGAGGTTCCACAGGTCTTTGTCTCCCTGCCACGGGGATATCCACAGGCAGGTGAGCAGATCCTCGAGGCTTCAGCTCCCAGCTCAGCTCCATGACCATGAAACGGGAATTTGTGACTCTGTAGGCACCATTTATCCCGTTCTTTTGCGGGGAAAAATGGGAGAAACGCCCCCCAGAAGAAGCTGGATCAATAGGGTTAAACGGAGCCGATTGTCCCAGAGGTTTTCTCCTGCCATCTGTGGCTGTGACACGAATGGAAATGGCTCTTTTGTGTGGCTGCTGGGGGCGCTGCCGTGGCTGACACAGTTTTGGTGCCCATTCCCGTTTTCCTGCCGTTCCCATCTCATCCCTGGGTGTGTTTAACGCCCCGGAGGGAATGAGTGCATCCAGAGCAGGGAGCCGGAGGGCAGCGTGTGACAGGGGGCAGTGACAGGGGACACGGAGCTTTGTCCCTGCTCATCCCCCTTCCCTGCCCGGGCTCCTTATCCCGGGCCTGCCCGTGCCCTGCCAGGGCTGTCATCGCTCCCTGGAGCTCGTTAGCCTAACGAGGGACCCCGCTTCTCATCCCTGCCCTTGGCTGCAGAGGAACTGGACACTCTGCCCCTTGGAAAAAGCTGATTTGGTGGCAGTTTCCTGATTTTGTGGCAGTTTCCTGATTTCATGGCAGTTTCCTCGCTGCTGGGGGATCGTGGCTGTCCCTGCCCCGTTAGAGCCGGGGCTGGACGAGCTCCAGCTCCGGAATAAAATCGCCCTGGGAACGCTCTGCTTCATCAAGGGCTCCAAGTGGCCACTTGTCCAGTGGCCAGCGGGTGGGGGAAGCTGTTTGGGCACCCTCAGGAGGAGGTGGCGAGCACAGAGGTGGAGCTGGCACTTAAAAAAATCATTTTCTTGCCTTTTCAGCCCCAAAAATGAGCTCAGGGTGGAAATACGGGGAGGTTTGGTTGGATTTGTAACCCCCAGTGCAGTTCTGGAAGAGTTTCCAGAGGCTGTGGGGAGCAGCAGAGTTGGCAGAGGGGTGGGAACAAGGGGGTGGATGACCCAAAAACCTGGAAAAGCAGGAGGGAATTTTGTGGTTGTTTGGGGATTCTTGTGCCTGGAGAAAGAGAGTGAGGGGAAAAAGGGATTTATAGAATATGGTGTCTGTGCTGATGTGAGATAAGTGAGGGACCTGCTGGAGGCTGTAGATCCAGTGTCGCTCTCCTCATTTTTATGAGAAATCAGAGGAGTTGAGGTCACCAGAAATCCTGGAATGGTTTGGGTTGGAGGGACCTTGGCAGGGACATCTTCCACCACCCCAGGTTGCTCCAAGCCCCAGAATTCCAACCTGGCCTTGATGTAAAGATCTCACAGCTGAGCTTTGAGGTGGAAAGCTCTGATTGCTCCAATCTCCTGGAATTCCTGAAGTGGTGGAAACCTCTAATTCCAATCTCCTGGAATTCCTGAAGTGGTGGAAACCTCTAATTCCAATCTCCTGGAATTCCTGAAGTGGTGGAAACCTCTAATTCCAATCTCCTGGAATTCCTGAAGTGGTTCAGCCACAGAAATCTGCTGTGTAGAGCTGGATTCTGGATTTCCCAGCTGCAGCATCTCCGAGCTCTCTGCTCAGGTGTCTCTGTCCTCCTCACCTGTTGCCAGGTGATTTTTTGCTTTCTCTTCTTCTCCTCTGGCTTTTCCACAAACTGGGAAGGGAGCAGAACTAAAAACATAAATCCAGTTCCCTGCCTGCCCATTGTCACATTCAGACCAAAAAAAAAAAAAAAAAAAAAAAAAAAAAAAAAAAGGAAAGCAAAGCTGGGCGAGAGAGCTTTGTCTTAAATATTAATTAGTCCGAGCTTTACCCACTTAATTTGTACTTGACAATAAATTGCTGGGATTCAGAGAACTGGCAGAGCCCAGGCCTTGCTTTTGGTCCCCCCTGTTATCATCTGCTGCTGCGTGCTTGTGCCAAGAAGGGCCTGGATGAGAAGCTGGGGACAAACGAGCCATTGTGCCCCAAACCTCGGTGGCATTTGGAGCTCCTGAAAGTGAAACTCGCTCACAAACGCTCTCGAGTTCAAATCTTCCCCCCAAAAAACGCTTCTGAAACGTTGTGTCTTGTACAATCCTCATCCAAAACACCTTTTTCCTCCTCCAAAATACCCGAGCAGCCACCAATTAATTTAAAAAACCCCAACCAAAAGCAGTCACGGGGATAAATTTGTTTAATTTGATGAATTCTCGCTGGTGGGGGCTGTGAGGGAGGTTGGATCTTTGTTTTAGGGGGTGTAAGGAGCTGGATTTTTCCTGGGAATGAGCCCTGGATTCAGCTGATCATTCCCATTCCAGCAGGGTTGGAGTCTCCAGCAGTTCAGGGTTAGGTTTTTGTGGAATGGGTGGGTAGGGATTGGCTGTGACGTTAANNNGGGGGGGTGGGGGTTGGCTGTGAAGTTAAAAAAAAAAAAAAAAAAAAAAAAGGAGGAAATTCGGGCACGCTGTTAACGCCGAGACACAAAACAGGAAATTTAGTTAAGGGTTGTGCTTTTTCATCATTTATCCTGTGTTTTTCCCCCTCCTGACAGACAAGAAGGAGTTTTAAAGTACTTCAGCCTGGGTTGGGTCTCTACAGCTGAAAGCATTCCCGAATTTCCACTTAAAGATGGATTTTTAGTGACTTTTCAGAAGCTGCAAAAGCTGAGAAACCTCAGCAGCTCCTGCTTTATTTTCATATTTGAGAAAACAGAGTTGTTTGAAAAATAATCTCGCTCCTGATGGGAATGGGGGAGCAGGAAAACGGGCCCTGATTCCAGAGGGAAGGAGATTCCCCCTCTTGGCACTCTCAGGTGACAGCAGGAAGGTGACAACCAGGGATGGACACTCTGCTAACACACCCCCAAAAAGCTTCTTTGTTTTATTCCCAACTTGTCCCCTCTGGAAATAAAAAAGAAATCTATTTTTAAATCTATAGAATAGTTTGGAAAGGTTTTTTTCAGCCCTGGAGGCATTTTGTCCATTTCTGCCTCATCTGCTGTTAGAAAAATGCACGAGATTTAAACGTTTCTGGTGTGGTTTAACCCCTCCAAAGCTGCTCCCGAGCTCGGGAGCTGCAGAAGGATTTCTCTGGATGTGCTGCAGGAGCTGCTTTTGGGAGGTTTTTTGTGGGTTTTTTTTTCATTTCCTCCACTCTGAGTTACTTCTCTTTTTTTCTTGCTGGCAAGGGCTCGGTGTTTATGCTCCATAAATCCTGACGTGGCCCAGCTGCTCCTCCAAGCAGTTGTGGTGCAATTCCCAAACAAATGTTGGGAATCTCATCAAACTTTTCTATCAGGGAGAAGAGCAAGGCCTGAGGGGCTCTTTATTCCTTTTTTTATTAAAGCAAGACCTTTTGGTGAGGCTGAGAACTGCTGGTTGTTTCCAGCCTAGGAACTCTGTCCCTGGCTGGGGTCTCAGCAGTGCTGGGGGGTTCAGGACCCAGGTGAGTGAGCAGGGAGCTCCAGGTGCTGCATTTCCAGGGATCCACAGGATCTGGTTTCCAAGGAGCTCCACACTCCTGGGTGAACACTGGGAACCATTTTTCCTGTGATCCACGGGTGCTGTGGGAGCATCCACGGGATTCCACTGGTGTCAGGCAGGTTTAATTGCACTAATCCCAATTAAACCTTGGCATTCCCATGGTTTGGGGTGTGGAATCCTGATCCATTGGCTTTTCTAGGATGATCTGGCCTCTCTCAGTGCTTTTCCTTCCAATTTAAATCCCAGTGCTGCTTTCCCTACAATGCCAGGTGTTCCCTGGATTGTCCCAGGCCAGGTTGGGAACAGGAGAAGGTGTCCCTGCCATGGCAGGGGGTGTCACTGGGTGGACATTTCCAACCCAAACCATTCCATGATTTCCCAGACCAGGGGTGTCTGGCCATCAGCTTGGAGCTGTGCAGCACGCTGGGTTTTTTTGGGAAACAAATCCACGATCCAGACATTCCCAGCAGACGTTCTGGCACAGGCAGCAGCGTGATCACAGATATGTCTTTATCTCTCCCAAGTTTATCCTGTTTCACTGAGCTGAGCTGGCTCCTGGTGCTCCAGCATCCCCCAGCTGAGCGTTCCCTGCTCCTCTGAGTGAGTCCCTCTTTCCTGGTTTCGCTTCAAAAAAGGGAAAGGGAGCTGGGAAGGGGCTGGAGAATTCCTGAGAGAGCTGGGAAGGGGCTGGAGAATTCCTGAGAGAGCTGGGAAGGGACTCAGCCTGGAGAAAAGCGGGATCAGGGGGACATTCCCAATGTCCACAAGTCCCCAACAGGAGGGGTCAGGAGGGGCTCTGCTCCCAGGGGACAGCAGGACAGGAGGGAACGGCCCCAGGGTGCTCCAGGTGGGACATCATCAGGAATTCCCTCCTGGAAAGGGTTGTTAAACCTTGGGAAGGGCTGCCCAGGGAGGTTTGGGGTCCCCATCCCTGGAGGTGGCCCTGGAGTCCCTGGAAGTGGCACTCGGAGCTCCAGGCTGGTGACAAGGTGTGCACGGGGCACAGCTGGCACTCGGTGATCCCTTTCCCAGTGAAAATCCTCCTTTGGATCCCAGTCTGGGGACTCCAGAGCCCATTCTATGCCTGCCAGTGCTCCACAGGGCCTTGCTGCGAGCACAGCTCTGGGAAAGGCAGCAAATCCCCGGGATTTTGGGGGATTTACACCAACAGAGCTGCAATCCAAATTCCTGTACCAGCATTCCAATGCCCAGAGCTGTAAGCCTGACCTGTGCCAAGCAGCACCTTCCCTTTGCAGGGAATGGGAGTGGCTGGGATTACCCCCAGCACTTTTCCCAGGGTGAAATACAGAATTCCAGGTTCACCCAGCGGCAGCCGATGGATCTGGGTGCCTGCCAGGGATCAGTCACTCCCTCCTCCCCTGGGAGAGTGTCGTGCCTTCGGGGGAGCAGTTCTGTCCCTGCAGCCCTGCGGGGCACAGCGGGTGGAGGGCAGGGAAGGGCTGGCTCGGGAATGCTGCTGGGAATTTATCCCGGCGTTGTTGGGCAGCGGGGAGGACGCGGTGGCTGAGCTGGGAACGGAATTTTGGGAATGGCAGAGGGGTGGGAGCGGAGCTGCTGCGATTCCCACGCCTTGGGAATGTCGGGATGAGCCACCTGGAGCGGGTCAGTCCCTGATCCCAGCTCTCCTCTCTCTCTCTGATTGCTAATTAGCTGGTTAACATTCCCTGCCTCATTATCCCACCCTCGGCTTCTCTTCCCGAGGATCTGAGCCTTTCCAGAGCTCCAGAGGAGCGTTAACTCTCACACTGGATGAGGCAGTGCCTGTTTGTGAGCACCGTTTGTGGTGTAAACCCAAATTCCACGCTCCACATTCACCGTTTTTGGGGATACCTATGGAACCAGCCCAGAGTTCCATCCCATTTTGCTGTGTTTTTTGATTTATGGCCGTTCCTAGGGACAGTTCCCATTCCTGCACGGCCAGGATAGAGGGAATCAGCGTTTCCCTGCCTGCTGGTGAGGAATATCTTTGTGGCAGCCCAGTTTAAGACTATTTTCCCCATTCCAACAGGGACTTTAATTCCATTTTAACACTCCCAGCCACTCCACGAGCTCATTAATGCTCTTTGCTGCAGAGAGTTCTTCGCCCTGTGGCAAAACTTTCAAAATTCCGTGAATTTTTTTTTCCAATTTTTTTTTTTTTTTTTTCTGTTAAGGTGTGAAAAACGCTGTTCTGGTGTTCTCTGGAAATAGTTCTCACCTTTGGAATAATACTGGGGAGAGGCAGAGAGCTGAAAATAGCAGCAGCTGCCATAGGCCGGGATGGAGTTGTGTTGTCAGTCATGGGAACAGAAATCCAATTCCACCTGCGGATGAGCATTCCTGAAATAGAAGAGGGGTTGTCAACCACCAGAGGAGATGCATTGTGTGCATCCCTGGTGAGGGAAAAAAAAAAATATTAAAAAAAAAAATCAGATCCACGTTTTCCAGCGGTTTGGAAAACTTGGGAGAGTCCCAGAGCTGCCTTTGGGAGAGGTGGTTTGGCTAAAATTTGGTGGTTTGGAGGTAAATCCAGGAAAAAGCTCACTGCAATTGCAAAGGGATTCTCAGAGGGAGGTTCTGCCAGCCTGGGGAAGGTGGGAATGGCTCCAGGGTCGGGAAGAGCGCTCGGGGAAGGTCGGTGGAGGGGCAGGAAGTTTTTATGGGAGGCTGAACAAAGCTGGGTAGGAAATGGATTCACAGCCAAGGCAGGGGGGCTGCGCTGCTTCCCCGAATTCCAGCACTCCCGAGGCATTCCAGGTACAAATTCTCCATTTTTCCTGCAATTTCAGAAGCCACAGAGCCTCTGGTGCAGCTGCTTTTCTTCCCCAAACTCCCCCAATCAGTTTTTTTAACAGTTTTTCCCTGATTTATTCGTCTCATCCTCGAAACTCCTGTCCCCTGCATAAATAAACCCTCCCTCCTTGGTGTTTTCCATGTGCAGGCTGCTGTAATTACGGGTTTGGATTCCTGCTGGGACTGATTGTGTCGAGCTGATCCAAGTGCTGGTGCCCATGGATCGGGTTTGGGGCTGGTGATTAAAATAAAACAGAATGGCTGGCTGGGAAGAGGGGTGGGCCTGGCCACCTTCCATTTAATCCTGGAACAGGTTGGGAAAGCTTTTGTCCACATCCATATTTTCCTGAATGTTCTCCTAGGTTTTATCCAAGCTGGAATATTTTCTCCTCGGTGCTCTGGGGGGTTGTAAATCCCAGGACTTGTAAAATTCGTTATTTCTGCGTTTTCCCGGATCGCAAGTTTCAGTGGGATTATCCGAGGAAAAACCCATTTTTGCCAGGTTATGTGGAAATGCAGTCGGGGGTGCTGAGGGCTGGCAGTGCTCCTCATCCCTTCCTTCCAGGAGAGCACTGTTATCCTGGTTTAGAAGGTTGTTGTGGAGCTGGAGGTTGCAGTAGGAAGTGGAGGAGCAGTTCCAGGATTTAATGAGTACCTGTCCCTAATGCCTGCGTGCCTTCCCATCAGCCCAAAGGGAGTGGGAATGACAAAGGATTCCAGGAGCAGAGCTGGATAAAGCTGCAGGAGAAAAAAGGTGGATGGGGAAGTGAGAGCCCATAAATCTGCCACCTCTGTCACCTCTCTGGGAATGGGAATTTGCTCCATTCCCTGGATTCCCAGCAGATCCCACTCTAATCCAGGGCTATAAATACTCCCAGTTTGCCTTCCTGGCTGACGTGGCTCCAGCAGGGATCTCGTTGGGAGCAGGATTTTGTGAAATTCAAAGGCTTTTTGGTGGTGGCTGCCGTGCTCTTTGGAGGTTTGTTGGTGGAGCTGGGAGTGAGGATGACACAAGGAGAGCTGGAATCCCATTCCTGCCAGGATCCTGGGATATTTCCTGCTCTGTGGGATGGCAACCACACTCGGTGTTCCAGGGGTGGAAGGAGCTTCCCTCCGAGCTCCTGAGCTGGTCCATCCTGAGGGACACGGATTTTCCAGCTTTGCCAGCTCCAGGAGGGCAGGGGTAGGTTTGATTTTTAGGAATTCCTCCCTGTGAGGGTGCTGAGGGAATGGGATGGAATTCCCAGAGCAGCTGTGGCTGCCCCTGGATCCCTGGGGGTGTCCAAGGCCAGGCTGGAGCAACCTGGGACAGTGGGAGGTGTCCCTGCCCTTGGAATGGGATGGGCTTTGAGGTCCCTTCCCACCCAAACCCTCCTGGGGTTCCATGATCCTAAACACGATTTTTCTCAAAGTCCCACGGCCCTGATCCTGTCAGTGCAGCCCTGAGGGGTTTTGGGGTAAATCCCGAGGTTTGAGAGCTCAGAGCAGGCAGGAAAAGGCTCCACTGAACACCACTGAACTCCCATGGGGTTTCCTGTAACCCCAGCTCGTTTTCCTGAATGATTTCTGTGTGTGGGGCCAGCTCTGCCCTTCCCTGTGCCACGTCCTGGGGGTTTGTCCTTGTCCCCAGCGGGTCCTGGTGGCACTGCGGGGCTCTGCAGAGGCGTCCCTGGCACGGGGCTCCTGCTGCCAGCTGGGCCCAGGGCCTGGGATGAGTTTTCCCAGTTCCCAAACACACGGATGAGTTTCCCCAGGTGCCATCGCTGCTGTTCCCTGCTGTCCCCAGGGCAGAGCCACAGCAGGAGCAGGCAAACATCCCGAGCTTCCTGGTGCCTGGGACATCCCTGGCTCCCAGTGCAGCCCTGCTCCAGGTGCTGCTCCCTGGCTTTTATCTGGGCAGGTTTTGCTGTTAATGATTACACAGGGAGCAGTTCCCTCTGGAGAGCCGAGCCTGGCCCTGCCCCCGGCCTCCTGCCCTGCTCCCCTGCTTGGTTTTGGTTTTTGTCATCCTTGGAAAAAAGCTGGGATAATAATTTCTGTTCTCTGCTCCCCGTGGGGTTTATTCCCTTAAATTCCAGCGTGACTCGAGGGTTTCTCTGCCCAGAACAGAGGGATTCTCTGCTGGAAGTGCTGAGGAATGAAATCCCAGAGCCCCATCTGGGACAGAATGGGAGCACAAACCTGGCTGGGATGTTTACCCTGGAGCCGATGACAAATCTCGCCTGACGTGGGGCTGGGCTTTATCAGAGGTGTTTCCCGAGGGATAAATCAAACATTGGGAGGGTTTTGAGGGAAGCACAGCTCTGTAACCACGTCCTGGCCACTTGTTCAAAACAAAACAAGGAACTGATGAGGTGGGAGAGGTGTGAGGCAGCCGGGATGTGGGGAGAACATCGGGATCTTTGCACAGATCTGTGCCCTGGCCCGTGTCCGTGGGGATGAGGCTCAGATCCTCAGACCCTTCCCTGAATTCCCTCTGTTTCCTTTGCTTCTGCTGTGCTGGGGCCCAAACTCTGCTTTTTTTTTTTTTTTTTTTCCCCCCTTTTGCAGATGTCATTCTCTGCCACCTGACAAAGGAACAGAATGCAGCAATTTTCCCTAACCTAAATAGTGGCTCTGTATTTCCAGCTCCCCTGGAACTGGAATTAATTTAGTGTGTGGGCTTTTTAATTGGCTCGTTGTGGGGAGGAACAGAAGATGAAATGCTGCAGCTCTGCCTTCCTCTTCCCTTTCTTTCCTTAAATCTTTGTCACTCTCCTTGTCTTTCACTTCCATGAGTCGCTCAGGTTATTTTTCCCTGGTTTCTTGTGTTGAAACTCCCCTCTGCAGCCTCAGGGGTGTCATGGATGGGGCTGCTTCCTTCACCCGGGACAAATCCCCTGTGACTGAGGGGGGGAACTGGGAATTGGTTCTCCGCTCCTGGTGTGCTGGTTTTGGGAGGTGGGGAATGGAGGGATGGACGGATGGAAGGAGGGATGGATGGATGATGGAGGGATGGATGGATGGACAGGGATGGATGATGGAGGGATGGATGGATGATGGATGGATGGAAGGATGATGGAGGGATGATGGATGGATGATGGAGGGATGGATGGATGATGGATGGAGGGATGGATGATGGAAGGATGATGGATGGAAGGATGATGGAGGGATGGATGATGGAGGGATGGATGATGGATGGATGGACAGGGATGGATGGATGGATGGATGGACAGGGATGGATGATGGATGGAGGGAGGGATGATGAATGGATGGATGATGGATGGATGG
Organism: Ploceus nigricollis; assembly: GCA_013399945.1. NCBI lineage: Eukaryota > Metazoa > Chordata > Aves > Passeriformes > Ploceidae > Ploceus > Ploceus nigricollis. The sequence goes on from VXBC01006601.1 coordinate 12,390, forward strand.
CATCCCTCGTTCCAATGGAGCCATCTTCAGACTCGGATGTGGAATTGCACAGGTGACAGCCTGGGAGCTGCCAGGCTTTCCCCCCCCACCAAAAAAAATCTCTTTTGGAATTGATGTGTTCAAAGCCAGGTCTAATTTGATAGAAATTGGGGTTTTTTATCCCAGATTCCACAGATGAGCATGGAGAAAGCCTCAAGTGCCACCTGCATCATCCTCAGTAAATCTCTCCTGTGAGGACTTCTAGGATTTCATCCCCCTGCCAAAAAATCTCAAAGGCAGGTCCTGAACATATTGAAATGTAAATAAACCACCCCAAAGGACACACTTTGTGTGGCTGGGTGGATTTAAATCCATTTGGAGTGGGCTGGATTCCAGCAGGGGGAAAACAGGGGAAAGACAGGGGAAAAATGGGGTGATGGAGATGGGGAAAAGGTGTGAGGTGCTTCAGCTGGTGGGATCAAACCTGGTTTGAGAGGAGCTGGAATTCCCTGCAGGATCCTTTCAGTTGCTGAAAATTCTCTCAATTTTTTTTTTTTTTTTAATTTTAGGAGATTTGTCCTTTCCCCCCTGCAGCGAGTGCTCTGTGTGCCAGAGGAGGTGGGGACACCTGCCCAGGTAGGTGCCAGCAGCACCCACAGACACCCAAACACCTCCTGAGCCCCAAATCAGGGCATTTCCCACCTGGAATTTGGGTGGGAAGGATCCTAAAGCCCATCCAGTCCCTTCCACCATCCCAGGGTGCTCCAAGCCCCTCCAGCCTGGCCTTGGCATGGGGCAGCCAGGCTGTCCATGGTCACCTGTGCCAGGTGGGCAGTGGGGACTGTCCCTCCACTGACCAGGTGCCTCGAATGGCCCTGGGGACACACAGAAATCTGATGTGGAGCTGCTGCCTCGAGCTGGAATGGTTCTTCATAAAACAATTCCATTGTTTTTCCTGGAATTAGCTGGTCCCTTCCATCCCAAACCCCTCTGTGACACCACAATATCACCACTCTTTAGGTGTTCCAAATTCTTAATTTTAGAAAAGATCTGAGTTTTGACAGGAAGATCCAAAGGTTAATCAAGGTCATGAGTCACTGACCTGCCTCGGGAGCAGCTCCAGAGGTGTTCCCCTGTTCCTCCAAGGAGTACCCAGCCAGGCCACAGTTGTTTCTTGGGCAGAAATCATTTTTTAGGAGATTCCAGCGGGTTTTTGTCCTCAGTCCCGGCTTTAGGCTGGATTTGGAGTCTCCAAGAGAGGGCACTGTGTCCCTGGCAGTGGAGCCGTGGATGAGCTGCCAGCGCCGAGCTCCTCATCCCAGGGAGCCGAGTAATTAACTGAGACACTCATTAGCAGCTGCTTTGGGGGCTGGACATCCTCATGTGACCGCTGGTCCTTTCCCTCCATGCCTGGCAGTGCTTCCTCTTGCCTCACTTTCCTAAAAAAATCCCAAAAAATGTCCCTTCCCTGTCCCACTTGTGTCACTCTGCCCTGATTTGTGCACTTGGGGTGTCCTCCAGGAGGGGATGGGGGTCCAGGGAGGGGTCCCTGGGAGCCTCAGAGGGTTCATCCAAACCAGGGGGAAAACAGGGAAAAACAAAAAGAGGAAAGCTCAGGGAGGTCGTTCTTGTTGTAATTTCTTGTGGGAAGTGTTGGTGCTCCAGCTCAGAGCAGATCTTTGCTCACAAGTTTCTGTGGAAGTGTGGAAGGGGGGATTTCATTTCTGCAGCCCCGGGGGCTCAGGAGGGGCCTGGCAGGAGCATTTGAAGCTCTGCCCTGGGTGTTGTGGGGTGGCTGCCCTGGTGCCATTGTTGGATANGCCCAGCCTGGACTCGGTGATCCCAGAGCTCTTTTCCAGCCTCAATCATCCCGTGCTCCTGGTTTTTCTCCCTTTTTAAATCTCTTTGTGGTGCCCATTAGGACTCTCACACACCTTTGTGATTTTTAGGAGCAGCTTTTCATGCTCTCAATTCTCCCCCCGTTCCTGAGGGGGCACAAATCCCCTTTTTTGGGGATTTATATCCTGCAGAAGTGGAGCTGCCCTGGCTCAGGAATCAGGGATGGATCCCATTTCCCAGGGGTCATTAAGACATTTAATTTTCTCACTAATTGCCTGTATAAAGTTGCTGATCCTGGAAGATTGAGGGCGCTTGTGTAACATGAACCACATTGAAACAACCTCAGAAGTTGCTGTGAGGTGAAACAGCCACACTCAAACCCAAACCTTGCTTCCAAATCCTTCCTCTGGACATTTTCCTCCTTTCCCTGTTTTCTGTGGTGAACTTTTCCCAGCTGAAAGGAAGAAGGGGAATATCCCTTCCCTGGGGGGTGTTTGGTTCAGTTGGAAGCAGGGCTGGTTTATCAGGATTCTTTTTGTGGGGTGTTCTTAGGGATTTTAAACAACTTGATACTTAATATTTTACTGGAGAAATTCCCAAATTGTTGGAGCAACCTATGGAATAACTCTGCAGCCTTCAGCTGCTGCCAGAACACTGCAGAGCAAATTCCTGCTGGCTTTTCCAAGGGCACTCCAGGAATCCCAAACCTCAGCTTCCCATCTGGTATTTACTGGATGAGGAGTTCCCCTCAGCTGGATCCTCTTTCACCCCCTCTTCCCCTTCCACGCAGTTGTTGGTGTGGATTTCAAAATTCCTGCCCTTTGTGGGATGTTGTTGGTGTGGATTTTAAAATTCCTGCCGTTTTTGGGATGTTGTCAGTGATAGAAAAGATCCCCTTTGGATCCTGGCAGAGGCTTTGGGCTGAAATAATTCCATTGAACCCCAGGAGCAGGGAAGGGGATTGTCCCTGGTTTGATCTGGTTGGAACAGCTGCAGGCATTTGCTAAAACTGGAGCATTTAAATACAAATTTAATTTTTTTTTGTTGCTATTTTGCCCTCTAAAAGGAGAAAAAGGTGGTTTTTTTTTTTTTTTGGATGAAAGGAAGCTGGGAAGTCAGAGCCATCCCTGGAGTGCCCCGAGCAGAGGGAGCTGCTGCTCCAGCACAGTTTGTTCCGTTAGCGTGGGGACATTTTAAAAATCTCATTTTCCAAACAACTCCTGGAAATTGGCATCCCAGAAGCAAAAACTCTTTTAAAAATAGCTCTGAAATGAGCCCTGTTGTTTCCATGGCCCCTTGTCCTGAGGATCCCTGAAACTCTGGAGAGGGTTGAGGAGATTCTGCGGAGCAGAACTGGAGCCCCAAACATTTCCTGAGGAATGAGCTCCTGCTGCTGGAATGCTGCTGTCTGCAGGGTTGATTTTAAACTGTTCCTCCTCTTTTGCTCTGAGGAAAAGCAATTCCTGGGCAGGATTGCCTGAGGGGGTTGGAAAAATCCCTTGGAATATCCCAGGTGGGGAAATGTGCTGCTCCTTTTCCTTGGATCCACGAGGCATTCCAGGCTTTAACTCCACTTCTGCGTTGATCTGGTTTACTTCCTGTGCTCTGGAATTCCACCTTTCCCCCCTCACGGATCCACCTGTGCACAGGTGTGTGAAATGGGGTGCTCTGCTCGGAAATCCCAAAATTCCTGAGCCTCCCAGGGGCAGGATTTGCCTTAGGAAAGACTTTAAAATGCCCAGTGTGGTCACTTAGGTCCTGTGCTCCATTTCCTGAGCTCAGATCCTGCAGACCCTTTTTGCTTCCCCCTCCTTCAATTCTTCCCTTTTTAGGACTTCAAAAAATACTCCAGAGCCAGTTGCCAGCCCAGACTTCCCAATGAGCTCCCAGCAGCAGATGAGTGCTGGCTGCAGCAGCTGTTCCCAAAAAAACCCCAAAAAGCCCAGCTGGAAAAGGGCACAGGGAAAGGAGGATCTGCTCATCCCTTGGAGGAGCTCCCAGGGAAAAGTTCACGTTTGAAGCTCTGCCCTGGGTGTTGTGGGGTGGCTGCCCTGGTGCCATTGTTGGATAAGTTGCTATTTACAGGGGGATATTTTTAGGGATGTGACAAGTCCAGCTCTGGACCTGGATCTGGGGATGTTTATGGAGCACAAAGGGGCAGGATGGAAGCTGTGGTGCTGCTCCGGGGAGGGGATTGAATCCTGGGGGTGAGCTGAGCATCCAGAGAGACACGGAGGGGTTGGAGCCAGGCCAGGGAAGGGGCTGGGAGAGGGCTGGAGAATTCCTGAGGGGGCTGGAGAATTCCTGAGGGGGCTGGGAAAGGGCTGGAGAATTCCAGGGGCACAGAGTTCCAGGGGCACAGAATTCTGGGGGCACAGAATTCCTGCTGCTGAGCTGGGAGCTCCTCCTGGAAAGGCTCCTGCTCCTTCCCCCGGGATTCCTGGCTCCAGGGGGGAATTCTGGTGGGCTGGGCNGAATTCCCTCCTGGAAAGGGTTGTTAACCCTTGGGAAGGGCTGCCCAGGGAGGTTTGGGGTCCCCATCCCTGGAGGTGGCCCTTGGAGCGCCGGGCTGGGGACAGGGTGGGGCTCAGGCCCAGCCTGGACTCGGTGATCCCAGAGCTCTTTTCCAGCCTCAATCATCCCGTGCTCCTGGTTTTTCTCCCTTTTTAAATCTCTTTGTGGTGCCCATTAGGACTCTCACACACCTTTGTGATTTTTAGGAGCAGCTTTTCATGCTCTCAATTCTCCCCCCGTTCCTGAGGGGGCACAAATCCCCTTTTTTGGGGATTTATATCCTGCAGAAGTGGAGCTGCCCTGGCTCAGGAATCAGGGATGGATCCCATTTCCCAGGGGTCATTAAGACATTTAATTTTCTCACTAATTGCCTGTATAAAGTTGCTGATCCTGGAAGATTGAGGGCGCTTGTGTAACATGAACCACATTGAAACAACCTCAGAAGTTGCTGTGAGGTGAAACAGCCACACTCAAACCCAAACCTTGCTTCCAAATCCTTCCTCTGGACATTTTCCTCCTTTCCCTGTTTTCTGTGGTGAACTTTTCCCAGCTGAAAGGAAGAAGGGGAATATCCCTTCCCTGGGGGGTGTTTGGTTCAGTTGGAAGCAGGGCTGGTTTATCAGGATTCTTTTTGTGGGGTGTTCTTAGGGATTTTAAACAACTTGATACTTAATATTTTACTGGAGAAATTCCCAAATTGTTGGAGCAACCTATGGAATAACTCTGCAGCCTTCAGCTGCTGCCAGAACACTGCAGAGCAAATTCCTGCTGGCTTTTCCAAGGGCACTCCAGGAATCCCAAACCTCAGCTTCCCATCTGGTATTTACAGTGTCAGGAGTTCCCCTCAGCTGGATCCTCTTTCACCCCCTCTTCCCCTTCCACGCAGTTGTTGGTGTGGATTTCAAAATTCCTGCCCTTTGTGGGATGTTGTTGGTGTGGATTTTAAAATTCCTGCCGTTTTTGGGATGTTGTCAGTGATAGAAAAGATCCCCTTTGGATCCTGGCAG
>VXBC01006602.1:23760-104234 GCA_013399945.1 Ploceus nigricollis
ATAACAAAAAATCAAATTCCTGAAACACTTTTTCATGATAATTCTAATTATTTTCAAGACATCTACTATACACTTGACTACCTAACTATTTAAAGCCCATTTCTCATCTTTCATGAGCTTCATAACAGAACAACTCTGAGATTTATCTCTTCATTACTGCCTCTGTACCCCTTAAGGAACCTGAAATGGATGGGGACAAATTGATGGACAAATAGAACCAGGTTTGAAAAAGTTTTTTTTGACACACACATATATAGATACACATGAATACGATACACTATTCATAAGAATATGGTCTTGAGGTGATTTTAAAAGTATGAAATATTATATGATTTGGGGGCATTTCAACTATTTTTAAAATCAGGACCTACCTAAACAACCTTGTTCAGTGCAGTTATTCTCAGGAGAGATTCTGCAGTATTGACCAGCTTTGCCTTTATGACTTGACCATCTTGAAAGATTTTTAAAGAGCAAGTCAGTATGCAAGTTCTTTACTGACCTATACATAAATCTCACTTCCACAAGTTGAGTTTTGCATTATTTATTTCTGGGAGAAGGGCAAAATTTCAAAAAAAAAGCATTCTCAAAGAGTACTCTTCTCCTTAAAATATGAAAACAAACAAAAAAAAAAACCCACTTTGAATTATTTTGATAAAGAAAAAAAGAAATCTGTTTCTCATTCCTGGAGTTAAAAATTAACCCATGAAGGGAAAGCTGCATTTTCTAGTAGGTATGAGTGACATGCAAGATCCCTGTCCCTCTGCCATTTCGTGTCAGTGAGGGCTGGGAAGCCACTGGGATTTGTTAATGTATAGGAAATTCAAGAGCAGGACAAAGAGTTTGGACACAGAGTTTGGAGCTGCTGGGGCATGCACAGGATGAGCAAAATGGAGTGAGCTCAGAAAACTTGCTGCTTTCAAGCTCCCCCAGACTTCTAGAAGCTGGCAGTCAGCTCTTACATTGGCAATGCAGGGCTAAAAAAAACCTACATTTAAAATGTGATTAATTCTTTAACAGTCAGACATCTTGAAATGTAATGGAAACTGTGGTCAGCTTGGTATATATCAGCCCTTAAACAAAATAATTCTGCCACTCTACCCAATGTTGCGTTTTCTACCTGCCTCTCATTTTTATCTTACACTTCTTACGTGTCTCATCTTTCAAAGAGAGTCTGAAAAAGAAATTATTACTGTTGAAGATAATATCCTCATTTCTATATATAGGGTTTGCATGCACTTCTATCAAGTTCTAATTATGACATACAAATATTACTCATATTTCCAGACTGAGTGCTGGAGCTTCTCTCCATCAGAGATAATATGTCAAGAAATGACTGCCAACAAGTTCCCTTTTATCCTTTTAAAGTTACTGTTCTACTGATACTAATAAATGTCACATGTGGTTTTCCAGCTGAAAGTGGTCAGAACACACGTACCAAGAAGGAATTTTTGTTGTTTCATTTGCAACTGTTCCTACTGATGATTTACAAATCTGAAGACAGGTAGTGGTCAGAACATCAACATTTTGTGTACACAGTAAACAGTACTTTCACCTAAACATTTAACATATCTTTAAAGAAAATTGGGGCATTGAGTAGAAAAAGCTAAATTACTACTTTTTTCTCAGTAAAAATGGCATGGATATATCTGGATGAGGTTATAACTTTAAAAACAAATACTTTCTTCTTTGAAATCAGTATTGAAAAACTATATTGTAATTGTAGCCATACAAAATGTTTATTATATTACAAATTATTTGTACACTATATTTTCACTTTATCATTGCTTTGTGGTCAGACAGTATAAATATTACAGCATGATTTTTCTTTCCCAGGAATGTCCTAGCTGTCTTGATATAATCTTACTTTATACTTAAAAAAAAAAAAATTACAGAAACATATTACAAACAGGATAAAAAGGCATCATGAATGAAGAATGCAAGATGGTTTTCTGAATAAAGTGCACCACAATGGTTTCAGAGTGATGGTTCAAGAAATATTCAATAGACTGCACATCATCCATAATAATACCAAACAAAATTAATTTTGAATCTCTAACAGGTCTTCGTCAGAAGTATGAAGAGTACTTTGTTTAACTATACTGAAATGGTTTTTCTTTCTAGAAGGCTATTTAAATGCTTTTGTTTGGGGGTTTTCCATTTTCTACAGACATCCACACCCTGGACATCTCTATATTTTCCAAAATTTTTAGTTTCCAGTATGGCAAGACACAAGATTCATTGTGTAAGATATATGAGACTTTACCCTCACACATTTTTAATAGAACTATTAAATTGTCACAATTTAAGAACGGGAACAGACTTACAAACAGAGTTAAGTGTCCAAAAGATGCTGTTTTAAACTGGAATGCTCTGCTTCCTGTGACTTTTTTGGGAATACATTGTTACATTACCCTTCCCACCTCGATGGCTTCAGCGTGCCCATCCATGGGATCGTGGCTGCTTGCATAATTTCAGCCTCAGGATAACTCTACAAAACTGGAGTCTAAGCTAGAGAAATTTATTACACAGCACATTTCACCCCCATTGCTCAGAAGGGCCCATTTACGTGCAAAATTTCACTGGGCTACATAGAAGAATCATTCAAAAACAGATAATAAAGCTGATGCAGAATGTGGTTGGCATGACCTGGTGTAGGTTTCACTTCCCAGGTTAGCTCAAGCCAGCTGTGAACCAGCTCAGGCTAAACAAAAGTCAGCTGCTCTTCCATTATGTCTGCACTTATGGTACAGTGATCCAAATGACTGAAAAATAAACAGAATTCTGTTCGAGGGGTCTAGTGAAATTTGCTTTTATAGACAAAGCCCAGTAGAGAAACTCAGCCTTGCTCTCAGTGAGTGAAATTCCCACTGAAGCCAACCAGAACCTGTTTTCTGTGGCACACTGAGTTTGGCCCAGTATTTTTCAGTTGTTATTCTAAAGTGATGCTCTTAGCCAGCTACTAATTTAACCCAATTTGGCTGTGTTGTATTACACTGATAATATCAGTATTACCTGGCTGACAGGTAACTGAGACAGCAGTCAGCCTTTACTAGACTTGTATTTATTTGAAAAATTGAGTTTCTTTGGTTGTTTAGTATCCAAGTCACCCAATTGTATATTTGTGTACTCCAGACATAGCATGTTTATATTGATCAGTAAAATTAACAGGGGTTTATTCTTCCTTTCTTTTTTTTTCTTTCTCCACTTAGTTTATGGAAATTTTCTGACTATAGCAGACTAGTCACTTATATAAATATACAGCACATATATACATAGAAATTACAAAAATACATTTTATTTATATCTGATTTTAAATAATAAAAATGAAATTTCACATTTATTGAAAGATTAACTAGCATTCCAAACACTTCTGCAATATTCAAGGTATTGGAGCGGAGGATGTCTGTATATTCTAGGATAATTACGCATCACAGTCTCAGGGTTTATAATATAATTATTAGGGGGGGAAATAGCTCTGCTTTAAAAGTTTGTGCTTCATCAATTTCTTCTTCTATCCCCTATTCTAGTCTTCTCTCTCCTTGTCTCAATTTACTGATGGCCACAAAGCTAAACCAAGTTCCCTTTCTCACATCAGCTAAGACCAAAGAAACTCAGGGAAATGAAATGATCAGACAAAATAGCAATTGAGGATAACTAAATAACCCACTGAAATGAAGGACATTACCTTTAACTCCAGTTGACATCAAACACGCCCAACACAACAAATTTTGCAACAACTTCAGTTCCTGAAGCCAATTGCTGAAGGAACTGAAAACAACTGTTCATGATCTCCAACTACTTCGTACAACTGCAAAATATTAACTACTGTCCCATCCCAAGTGGTTTGATTTTCTTTTGGGATTGGATTCCTACCACAACGCAGTGTAACAATCAGTGACCTTTATCTTGCACAATATAAAGTCAACATCATTTCTGGCAATGCTCTCCTTTTCACAGAACATTCATATTTTTTGTTAATCCATGTAGCTGTTAACTTATTTACATGTTAATATAGTAATTAGGTCCTCTACATTCAGAACTTCCTGGGTGCGCATTCACCGTGCCAGCGCAATCAAAATCAACTGCAGCTTCAGGTAGCACTTTCTGGCATCACTTTAGTAGATAGCATTGTTAAAGAAAGAGAAAAAAAGCACTGTGTTGAACAGAGGTTTCCTTGTCCAAGCAGGTGTATTCATTTTTCCAGGTTGGAAGGATTTAAAGGTCTCAGGTTTACCAGCTTCACATGCATTCAGAGTGAAAAGCCCGATTATAGAGAAAACAGGAAGAACCTTTTTTCATTTCTCTGGGAAGCTTTTAGCACCAATATCCTTTGCTGGCTCTTCATGCATTGTATTCTCTCACGCTGAAAAAAAAATCTCCTCCATAACTCATCAGTGGCACTGAGGGACACGGTAGCCACCAATTATGGAAATGTCATTCACCTTCTTCACAGTCCTCTCTCCTTTCACTTCTTTGCACTGTTAATAGGATGAAGAGACTCGGAGCTATTTACAGGACTTTTATTTGTATTACTTAATCATGTTGAATTCTTTCAGTTTGACTACAGTCTCTGGGATGAAAAGGCTGAAATGAATCTGCATTGCTGAAATCAGCACCCCTTATACAATGTCCCGCAGCAAACAATTAACATGGCCACTGCCACACCAACCACGGCCTTCAGCAAACCCTGTTCTGTGGGTTTTTTCTTCTTGAATCAAAGTTTTGGCATGCAGAAGTTATTTTCAGCAGCTCTACCTCTGGGCCTGCAAATGAAACTTCTTGTGGCATAGACATGTTCAGCAGCATCTTCAGTGACGATGGGTCATAATACCAGAGCGAAGTGACAAACAATTGCATATGGTTGATCTCATCAGTATGAAACCGTTTCCTGGCAGCTTTTCCTTAGCTGGAAAGCGGAATTTCATGTCTTCAGAGTCCTGTTTCTCTGCTTTAGGTCATTTTATAGTGTTGACTTTTCAGACAGATTAAAATGCCATCGCTTTGGCACAATTCACAGAAAGTTTGTAGCCGAAAATTGAAGGAGCTGCTTTCTTGGCTACCCCAGGCTGCAAGACACAAACACCGTGCCCAGAAGATATATTAGACCTGGAACTCGAACATATCTGTTTGCTTCTTGGCCAGCTTGGCCACTTCTTCTCTTATTGCCTTGACGAGGGCAGCCGTGGAGATGTTGGTGAGCGGCGCGTCGGAGGGGTCGTTGTCGGCCAGGCTCTGCTGGGAGGCGGCGGCGGAGGCCAGCGGAGCCTGCTCCAGGCTGGGGTGCAGGCTGCCCTGCTGGCTGTACTGCCTGGGGAGCCGGGACGGTGAGTTGTGCTGGTAGCGGGGCCTCGGGTAAGCCTCGATGTAGCCAGGAAGGGGGACCTGCGGGGAATTGGAATTGCACAGGATTACGCGGAACGATCGATCCGCGGCGCCGCCCGCCAGGGACCGCGAACCTCCCCGGGGCACTGTCAGATGTGACAGAGAGCACCAAATGAAGGGAAAGCAAACCTCAGATTCCCAGCTTCTGCTTACAAATGCCTCTCCTGGCATGTGCCATTTATGCACCTCCCAGCTGTGGCAGCAAAAACATCTGGTTGTCCTCATTTACCATCGCCTCCAAAAGTCCAAGGGAAAAGGTTTTTCTGAAAGTCTGCTCTCTGCTTAGCAAACACTTCGGTTTTAAACAAACAGCATGATTTTAGTACACCAAAAAGCCTAAAACAGAAAAGTAGCTTTCTGATTTCTATCTAATCCAAGCCAGAGAAGTGTCTGGCCTCATTGGTCCTAACAGAAACTCACTAGATCCAGACAACAGGGATAAGCTCAGGTGTGCCAGCTCGGAAACTCAAGACTCAAAGGGATGTTTGACTGCTCAGAAGTGTCAAGATTTCTGGCCATGTCTAACAGAATTACATGAGAGATTCATAATTTTTGTAACTCCACAGATTTCAGCCCCGTGTTAGCTAAAACTAAAACAATAATGTAGGCCCTTTAGTCATGGTGAGAGATGAAATTTCTTTCACAAATTCATGAACCATGATACCAGTCTTTTTGGCACTCAGAAGATTTTAATGCATCAAATAAAAAATTGTATTTATGACTTCCAAAAGTCTATAAAACAGGAATCTATGTTAATCTTGATTTTGAAGAAGGTTTTATGCCTGAAGCCTGACCATTAGGATTTACACATCCTCTACACAGCCTTGGGTATCCATCAAATGCTGAAGAGAATGTCAAACGTTCTCTATGGTGTGATGAGACAAATGTAAGAAGCAGGTATGATATGAAAGTGATCTTTGGATGTAAGCACCTCTGTTTAGTTCACAACAGGCTCTTCAAAAGGTGATTTTACTAGAACAACATGTGATCACACCACTAGAGGCCACCAAGTTACTGTTTTCACTAAGCAGCAACCATAAGTTGGGAAAATAAGTGCTTTGTGGATACAGGTGCTTTGTCCCACAAAACTTAGTGTTTCAAAACTTACCATTTGTGTTAGAGAATAAATATATCACAGTACTTTTGCTTATAAAATAGGTCAAATCTCCTGTTTCCTCTACTCCCTTGTTTACAGTCTAGGCTAACAGAAATGTGTGAAAAATAAAGAATCTTACAGATATTAAGCCTCTGTTCTCAATAATTGTAAGAAAATCTTGGAAATGTGATCAAGCCATAATCTAGAGGCTCAGAAACCAGAACATGTCCAGAAATTCAAGCCCTGAGTATTACTGACAAAACCTGAGTATTACTTCAGATCTTTATGCTATTCACTTTTATTCAAGCTTTCTGACTGTGTTATATTGCTAATGCTATTACTAGCTCCTCTAGTAATGATTTTCGAATAAAGACAATTTCCTGACAGATTTGCAAATTCATTGTAGAAACTGCAGTATTTTCTACATTTTTACCTCTTCTGCAAAGCCACTGGAAGGTTGAAAACCTGAGTAGCAAGGAATTGTTAAAGCTCTGCCATGGGTAAGTGAAAAGGGACATTTGTTTCCTTTGAATTCTTTATTGCCATGGTTATTTTTCAGACAGTTTTTTACATCCCTCTCCATTCCTCTTTCCCTGAAGACAAGGAAACCCACAACAGGGTTATACTCTTCTCCTTCCAGAGGAAGGAGCTGCAGGCTGGAGACTTGGTTTGCAGTTTTGGCCCATTTGTTCCAGTCTCCAGTTTTGACAAGTGATACCTGACTCTTTTTCCACAGGACTGCAATCAAGAGTGGGGATACAAAAGGGAGAATGAATGGGAGACAAGTAGAATTTCCTTATTTGTTTCATGGCTTTCTTCCTTCTTAGAGAAAAAGTTTAAAATCATTGCTAAGATACAATGGGCCTCCTGGATTTAAGATGTCAGAAGGGTTAAAAACACACATAAAACAAATAAATAAACAAAAAACAAACACCAAAACAACAAAGGAAAGTAAAGCTTTTCATGCTTTAAAAGGCAGGTCTGAGAAGGAAATTCATACCAGAGCATCACAAGCATCACAAGGTGTCAGGGGCACATCAGCAGGTGTGCTCAGCTTACAAATGAACAGCTTTTTTTTTCTGACAGTTCAGCCTTCAAATTCAGACTTGCATCTCAAAGTTATATTGAATTCTTTTCCTCACAGGCATCGGCAGCAGTAATAGAGAGTGAACAACAAAAAAGCTGCCCCCAGGAACACTTATATGACTGTGTTTTCTCCTGCTTAGCTGCTCAAAGCCAACTTAGATTTCAACTGCAATTCATTAAAATGTTCTGTTGACGATTTGCACAAGGAAATTGAATCTGTCTCCCAGGTTTTTTAGCCAGAGTGGTTCTGCATAAATATCAGATGTGAGCTCAAGCAGAAGAATTTATCTTTTTTTCCCTTGTGTGAAAAAAAAGCCCTACATTTGAGAAATTGTTTCAAACATGATAAACTACTGCAATTCATTTTAGGATGTTTCAACTTCAATTCTTTGAAATGTAGGTTTACTTTGGGCTAAAAATTACATCTGTTCCAGTCTGGGATTGTGCAATTAATTATTTAATTTATGATCTGTCACTGCAGCCTTTGGGAGGATGTGAAACAGTGTACAGCAGGGCTGCAGCAGTGCTGGGAGGTAAGATTTGGGAGCCAGGCAGTCTTGAGAGAAGCCTCCAGGAGGGTAAGATGCTTCCCCAACTTTCAAACAGCTCAAGGCTGCCTTGAGAGGCAGCATCACCTTCTCCTGACACATGGCTATCTAAAAATTTAACCTTTCTCAGGAGAGAAAAATGATACCTAACCCACCAACTTTAAACAGGTGCCAGGCCCTAACCTAGTGAATGATTCCACCCTCTAAAGCTCACAGTTCATGTTATGAACAGCTGAAGTATCTATGTCTAAGCCATCTCTTATGGCTTTTCACTGCTAGAGATTATTCCCACTCAAGGAAAAAATTATCCTTTTCAGCTTCTTTGTAGATCAGTGAAGAATTGCTGAAAACCCTTCCTGTGCAAAACACAGGAAACAGAGCTGGTTAGAAAAGCAAGGATGCTTACAGAGTCTGCCCACTGCCCTGGCAGCTCATTCTCTCCAGCATAGGGCATCCAGGCTTGGTTCCTGTAGGCAGTGGGAGGAGTTGGGATGAAATAGCCCGTGAAGCCAGGTCGGTTTGCTGGAATGGCAAACACCGCTGGTACCGTATTTCCTGTCAAATAAAAAAAGAGTAGGCATTGTTAATAGCTGAGATTTTCAGCTGTAAATCAGAAGATAGTGCTTATGAAATACAGACTTCATGTTTGTTTGTTGAGGTTTTTTGTTTGGAGCTTTGGGTGGGGTTTTTTCGTCCCACCATTTGACTAGAGCAACTTCATAATGCTGAGAAATACTGGAGAAGGCAAGATTTGCAGTTGTCCTCATAACCATGTACAGCCTTCAGGTAAAGAGTCCCTAGGACTTGATCCTTGTAACAAATGATCTTCATCAGAACTTTGACTCATTAGAGAAAAGGCTTTTTTCCCTTAAGTTTGCTTCCTTGTATTCAATTTTCAGCTGTTGTTACCATGGGTTTCAGTGTAATGCGCCTCTCTTTTCACTGTTTACCCAGTCTTTCCTAATATTGATATTATTAATATTGTTATTAATATCTATATTATATTATTATATATATCAATATTATTTGTACGTAAAAAACCTACAAAAATGAGTGACTGATATGTTTAACAGGCTGTACTCTCAACAATTCCATCATAAAACTTCAATGCTTCTGTAAAAAACAGCAAGGTTCTACCTGCTCAGTTCCTTTCCCAAGAGCAGTTCATGACTGCCATAAATTACACAGTTAAAACTCAAATAAATATTTGTTGACTCCAAATCTGGTTTATCACCTCTTGATTAAGATGCATGCATAGGAATATCCAGGAAGTCTCCTGGATTAAAATCCCACAATCACATTCCAATTTGTGTGGAAGGAGCCAAAGTTTCAGCCAAATCTCTGGGTATGGTCACATCTGTTTTCAGGGAAGGTTTATTCCTGTGGCCCACAGAGATGCAGAGAACAATTTGGTACAGAGATTATCCACAGGCTATAACTGGGCTGTCTGGAAGACCAGCATCCTAATGTGCATATTTCCCTTGAGATAGCCTTGATATATGCCCTTTGCTATCATAACTCCATGTATTTGCCTTGTTAAAAATAGACTACAAAGTACTTTCTTGCCAGTTAAGTCTTGCTTCCTCTAGTGTCTATTTACATGCAAAGACAGACTCCAGCAACATCACACTGAGGGCATGAAATCCTCATCCCTTAATCCTGGATGGGACAGCTGCATATCATCTTCATCAGTTATTAGTCTTTGGTTTTCAGTTTATTCAGTTATACTACATGCACATGTATTTTACTTTTCAGATTCACAGACTATAGCAAAAAAAATCATCACTTACATGAAAGCAGAAGGGCAGTAAAAAAAACCACAACAAAGTATAACTCCAACATTTTCACTGAGGAATGGAAGCACAGTAACATTACACAGCTGGGCAGATTCTCTGTACCAGAATCAATGCAAAGAAGATAAAATTTCTCCCCCTTCCAACTGCACATCATTTGAATATTGCTACTAATTGCTCTCAGTAACTATGGCACCACTACGCTGACAAAATCACAAAGACGTGGGAAGGCCCATGAAATTCATATGGAGTATAATTGAATTAGCATCAATTACTGGCTGCCTCAAATATCCATCCCCCAGAATCTCATTTACAGCCCTGGCACATTTTTTGCTCCTGAGCAATCTACAAGAGGGTTATGTTGCCTACTCTGACAGATGCTGGGACATTGCATGGGCAGGTGCATAGAGATAGAAAGACTCCACCAGTGACATCCATCCCCAAAGCAGTCTCCATAAACCCAGATATTTACAGTTTCTCAATGACTTCCCATGCAGTCCCAGGCCAGAATTGCTATGGTTGCAGTCAGGGCATGAGAAGAGGAGTAAAATATGGTTTGTAGCACATTTTTCTCCAGAGTAGAAACACACCACCTCTATCCCAATTCCTCCAGCCCCTGGTTTGGAAGAGGGCGGGCTAAGAGAAGAGGTGTGGTCAATCATTTGTCCCTCCAGGTCATAAACAGCACAAGAGTTTCTATATTAAATGAGTCAGCAAGGCTGAAAATGAGCATTCTTCATACATGTACAGAGAAGAAAGTGCTGCTCCTGTACATGGCACATGGCTTCTACGCTGAAACACTCTTTTAATTTAACCACAGCAAAAGGAGCTACTACTCAAAATGAATATTCAGTTGGCTGATGTTATACCTCATCCTAAATTATTATTGCACATCCTTATCTTAGAGCTGATGCTGGGCTGCATGAGAGTGACATTAGGCATTAACATTCTGAATCAGCACCTGCAGCATTGTTTCTTCTTGTATTGAGGCTATAAAAACTTATTTTCATATCAGAACGTTCGAACCCTTGTATTACAATTGCACATTTCTCACAATTATCCTTGTCTTTACTTGCCTGTATAGCACCTGACAAATATGAAAGTTTCTTTCAATTACTCCCAGAATTATTCTGGCAAACCCCACAACGTACAGGAAGGTAATTTTGTCTCTTCTGAACTGCATCCACCCTTCAGCAGCACACAGTAATAAAATCTCCCCATTGCTGGATCCAATAAAAAAGTGTATCCCACAGATCCCATTACTGCACACATAAAGAAGAGATCTAGGTAGTGTGGCATATTTCATAGCTTGAAATGTTTTGAAATGGGAGGGTGAGCACCTGCTCCTTTCAGGTACTGCACCATTTGCAGAAGGCATGACAATAAGTGAGAGCAGACTGGATCCTTCAAACCTACTGTATTTAAGTAATTGACAACTCATTTGCTTAGCCACATTATGATTCTCAGTCAGTGATGTCAAAGACAATGCAGATAACTCTCTATTACTTCTGATGAAGCTAAGAATTTTTTCTGGCAAATTAACAGAGCAGTATCTAACAAACTACTAATTTCAAAGCTTTGAACTAATGGAAAATTCTTTTGAATATCGTAAGCTCTTTTCCATAACTCTTCAAGAAAACACATTTTGCCAATAAGAAGCCATTTGAAATAGTTTTTCCAGCTAAATTTTATCCAGACACCATGAAAACAGTATATCAGCTTCATTTCATGATTAAATCAATAGTTTATAAATACAACTCATATCAAAAAGACCAGGAACTGACTAGGCCTTTAAAACTGGGACTTTTAGACCCAAAACAAGTTCTGGGCAGAAACTATATTCTCCAGAACAGGAGGGATGGAGAGCTAACAGATTACCTTTGACTGTGCATTGGCACCACTGCCTTGTGTTTTGAAGGGAAGGGGCCACGTACCTTCAATTTGCCTTCCTCAGTAGCCCACTGTTGTGACAAGAGGAGGGGTAAAGTTTCTCAAGAGGAAACAGGGAGCCTTTAAAAAGTTTTCAAGCACTTGGATCAATATTCTTGAGTGACATAATATTGGAAGGATCTAACTCATTTCTGCCCCATTGCCTGTCTCTCCCACTTTGCTTGGTTGGTACAAAGTGCAACACAAGCAAGTCACACAGCAGTCCCAATACTACAACTTATTTTGCCACCAACACTCTCTATATCCTCCTTAAAAATTCTACTGCGTTTTGCTGTACAGATGAACAGTTTCACTGGGTTTTATCAATTCAGAGTCCTGATTAGTGTGCCAGCAGAATGCCATACTTGAACAGAGAACATCTGGGACATTACTGCTGGATCCTGCCTTCAGAAAAGGCCATTTTCTGGTGCTGCTGCAGGATGAGTATTTTAGGATGCAGTTGGTGCTGCACTTACAAAGGGACGGGCCATCCTCTGGAGGGCTCCTTCAGCTGCACCAGGAAAAACCCCACCTAATACAGTCTTTCCCCAAATAATCATCCTTATTTGTTATATCCCATACTTTCATTTATATCCAAAATAACTTATAAGGCTTTCAAAGCTCCGAGTTGAATCTGCACTATTTTTTCACCTGAGTGAAAAGCCGATTGATCGAGTGGACCAACAGACATGGGAGCTCTTGAACCCGCTGCAAAAGGTGTCTGATCATGATGCTGGGCCTGATCTGCTCCACTGGACTCAGGTATTCTCACTTTGCTGCCAATATCTGATGTAGACCTGTGCGTTAAGAAAGAAAAAAAAATACAGATTTTTGTCATTCTGACCTACAGATGTGATTTGTAGCCACATACACGCCTATCAGCCACAGCAGGACAAGCCAGCCAGGAGCAATCTGTCCAACTTTGCTCTGGCATGACAAAAGTCTGGAGAACAACTGCACAACAGAAGTTTGGAGAAGTCTGGAGAAGTTTGCAAACAACCCTTTTAGCCTGGTTGCTCTTTTTACCAAAGCATGTTATTACCATCCTATAGGGCCTTTGCTTGCTGCTTCAAACAAATACCTGTGAAATACAACACTAAAACCAGAGCTTCACCATAACTGCCCAGAGCTTCACCATAATTCACCAACACAGTCTACAGACAGTCACAGCAGTGTACATGACATGGTATCATACAGTAGGAGACCACTGTGGTAAATAACATTACTGCACTGAGGAAGTGCTAAGGTCTTTGGAAATGTTGCAAGTCCAGGAAAGCAGGAGAATGATGGTGTGAATTATGTGCCTCAGTCCAGCACACCATTATGAGAGCTGAGGCAAAGAATACTTTAAAAGAAACAAGAGACTGCAGTTCCTAATTTTATTGACACAGACTGGCTAACAGAAAATTCATTGTTATTTCATTTTGTGGTAAAATGAAATAAAACCAACATGTTTCTAATTTCATGAATGTATCTTTTTAAGTGCCTTATAAGTGCCCCTTCAGGGTTTGCCCAGGTTCTTATTAGGACAGTGGGTTTTAGAGACCATGTCTAAAATGAAATAATAGATAAATACCTCCTGAGAGAGGCAACAGCCACAGGACCCGTTCTGGGAGGGACAGGAGGGGGAGGAGAACCCATTACCATCTCAGGAAGCTGAGAAAATCGATAAGCCTGTAACAGAGAAAAATAAATATTTTCTGAAACACCAGTAGATCACACTCAAATTGAAAAACAAACCAAAATCAAAAATTAAATACTTGCTCTATGTGCCAGTCAACTGGAAGCTAACTTTTTGTGGCATCAACAATAATTGGAATTTACAGTGCTTTGGTGACTTTTGAATGTGGAAGAAAACCTGAAAATTAGCTCGGAGACAAGATGAAGTCTAATTAAAATAAAATATATTAAACACTGTCTCTGTGACATTTGTAACCTGCTGGCAAAGCAGATCTTTTGTGATTCTGTGAGACTCAACAACTGCTTTGGATCATGGGAAAAAGACCTGAGTATTTTCACTTTCTCCAGGAAGAAAATTATTTCAAAGATTCAGAAAGAACCCTCAGAGCAGTGTGTACTGCTGTGAAGCTGCCTGTGAGCAATCAAGTATTTCAACCTCTTCCTTTCAGTCTTCAAGAGATGAAAAGAAAATTTTCCACAAAAACCCCCAAGTTCTGTAACTTTCCAAAACAGCAACAAGGGCTTCAAACAGTTCTGGAAAGGCAGACTGATCCAGAGGAACACCAGGCCCAACCCACAAAATCACAAAATTAAGCAGCTTGCCTGCAGTAATTCTGAATTTCATCACCAATACATGTGCAGGAGGAGTAATTACGTGCATGAAACCCACAGCACCCAAGAAACTACATGAAGGACAAAATTTTCCTCCTAAATCGTTTGCACTACTACAGATTAGAGGCCATAATTTTTCCAAATACACTTAGAGAGAGAGGAATGATATCTCACTAGATGCTTCACTGCATCATGGGTGAGGCTTTTGTTTTCCTATTGGTTTTTGGTTTATTGTTTGGTTGTGATTTTTTTTCAGTTGTGGTTTTCATGACAGTGCTTCAGAGCAATGCACGGGAATAAAGATAAAATCAGAGGAATGACAAATAACAAATTTTGGGAAGGCTGACCACTATCAAGACACTGGCATTTTGACAAAAAAATGGAGTCTAATGGTGGGACTTTGGCCCCCTAAACAAGAAGTATCTGGTTTACCCAGAGAAGCTCCTCCACAAACAGCAGTGAAAGTTAAAAGTACATTAAAACACAAGGGATGAGTCACACTCTATCTCCTGCCCAGAGAAAGGGCCTACAGGATTTACATGATTATTTATGAATTACCACCTACATTTAGGTTGGAATTTGGCAATATAAATCCCACACTATATATCAGAAAATACTGTCTTTCTGTAATCATCTTTTAAAATTACACATTTAGACTGTATTCCAAATGCCTTCATTCTCAAATACCTGCAAAACTAGGTCAACAAAAAGGAAAGGTAACTTATCAAATTTATTTTTGATGTGTCTCCAAGGGAAAAGCAGTACAGACCCAGCATCTTTCTCTGTCCTTTCAGTGCTACCCCTTTTAAAGCAGGTTAGAAACCCTCAAAGGCACGTCTCTGAAAATAATTTTTTCTTGCAGGCCGCCTACAAGTCTCCTAATATTTACTTTCACCATGCTACTTTCACCATGATATTTAAAGCATTTTTACATTTAAGTGGGAAAAAAAAAAGTCTAAGAAGACACTGCTATATTTCTTAGCCAGGGGTTGGAAATACTGATTTTTAATGAAAGAACTGTATGGAAAAAACAAATGTTATTTACATCAAAGAAAACCTCAATTATATTTCTCCTGATAGTGCTGGATGTGGAATGGTCTGCAGTGCCTCTTCTGCATCTCAAACACTGGCAGTGCCCTCACAGGCTGACTGAACTCTCCCTTCTGGCTCCACAAGCCTTTCATCCCACATCTTGCTCTCAGCATGCATTTGTGCCAAGCATGAAATCCTTTTTATTCCCCCTATTTTTAAAAAACAGCACATGAGATTATGTTTTGGAGTGGAAAGTGACTCCAAACACTGTTTAGCAGGATAGGCAGAGACTCAGAGGTAGATTTGAGTTTTCTCTCATGTGTTGTGCTTTGGAATATGGACATCAAAGGAGGTATTAGGTGTTTTAAGGGATCGCAGTTCACAGATACGCTGCAACTTGCACTGGAAATTTTGGGGGAAAAAGTAAAATAGAAAACCTAAGCCTTTATTTTGCTGCTTACACAGGAGATGAACAATTTTGAGTGAGTGGCAATATTTTGCTAATGGCTGGGCAGAGAGAATCCTCTTAAAGTGAAAAATCCTGTAAAAAGATCTGCTCCACCTCGCTGAGGAACTGTTTGTCCAGAGGGGACAGGAGTCAGCCCTCATTGCCCTGAGCTGCCACACACACCAACGTGGTTGTGGGAGGGAACTCCAGTGAAATTTCTAGAGTTTCTCTAATGGTTTGGGGCATTAGTGTTTTCCTGCAGGCAACATATAAATGGGAAAAAAGTGTTCAGAAGCTAAATGAAATCAAAGTTTTACCACACATGCCTGTTAAAGATTTTTATGAGCCCTTAGGCTCTTGGCCAACTGGCGTGATTGTAGAATTAAAGTCACTTCACCACTGTGATACGAGTCAGAGAGGAAAACAACAAACAAAAAACACAACCCAGCTGATTTCACAGATTTGCCTAATTTTACTCTTCAAAATATATTTATCTTTTTAAAATGATCTCTTGGTTTTTAGCAAAAAAAAAAAAACAAAAAAACCAACCCAACCAGACAAAAACAAACAAACAAACGAAAAACCCAAAAAGAACAAAAGAAAAAAAATCTTAAGAAGGAAAACATTCTGCATGGGTTCCAAACTCTACTTTTTGAAAAAAGACAACGTGTGTAATACAAAGGCTATAACAATCAGGCAGAAGTAATCCCACTTGAGATCCAGGACAGACTGCACAGGTAGCAGAGTGCAGACCCTGTGCCACCCTTTCAGTAAGAAATGCCAATGAAGGAGTCTGCTTTGGCTAGAACACTGACAATTTAAAAAGCAACCCAATAAATAATTTTAAAAAGTAGGAAGTGCAGCTTAGCAGCCATTGGGCCAAGGACAATAAATGCTCTGGAGGATAAAGTCCATCCACTAGCAGACACCTGCACCATTGTCTCCTACAACCCACAAGAGCCCAAGGTACCACCTGTCAGGATGTAGAAAAGAAAAATCCCAGAATGGTTTGGAAGGAACCTTAAAGATTATCTAGGCTCAAGCCTCTTGCAACAGGCAGGGGCTCCTTCCACTAAACCAGATTGTTCAAAGCTCCATCCAGCCTGGCCTTGAACACTTCCATGGATGGGCCATACACAACTTTTTGGGCAGCCTACTCCAGTACATCACCACCCTCACAGTACAGAATTCTTTGCCCATATCTAATCTAACCCTGTCCTCTGTCAGTTCAAAGTCATTCCCGCTTGTCCTATCACTCCATATCCTTGGAAAAAGCCCCTCCCCAGCTGTCTAGTAGCTCCTTTAGGTACTGGAAGGTGTCTAAGGTCTCCCTGGAGCTGTCTCTTCTCCAGGCTGAACAATCCCAAGTCTCTCAGCCTGTGTTCATAGGCCAAAGCAGAAACTTTGCAGTTAGTTTTAAGGCTACATTTCCCTAGTTCAACTATTTAAATATTTTTACTGCCTTCGACTTACAGATTGGTCCTGGGTGAAAGTATTCTATGTTGCCCTCTAATTACACAAATATCCATCTCTTTACATATCACCATAGGAATTAAAAGGCCAGCATCCTTGTTAACTCATTGAATGATTTATCTTGTGTATTCATCCAGGAATAATGCAAATTTATTGATTTGGCTTTGCCTTTATAGCTCTCCTGTTTCATACTAAGCAGCTGTTATTGAAAGTAGCTGAATTTTGAATGAATTATTGAACATCTGAATCCCCTGTTAAATGAAGGGGAGCTCTGAGGACAGGGATACTTTACCAGTCACTCAGGCTGTAAGTGCTGGTCATCAGTGCCTGTTTGTGGTGCTGGGTCTCACCTTGGGACCCAGAGCTCTGTTATTCTCACTCCTCTTTCCAGAGCACTCAAGAGGAGAGATGGGAACTGGTCCAGCCTTGTGATGAAGAGGGTTTTCTTCTCTGGTCCCAGTTCTCACTTGACTCAGCTGAGCAAATTTCCAAAGCTGCAACATGATCAACCAAGGCACGGAGCTGGCAGTCCAGCTATTGTCACACGTTCAACCCTTTAACTCCATCCTCCAGTCATAGCACACCAGCTGGGTGCCAAGGACTCAGCCAAGTGTTACTCATCATGTTTGGGAAGCTCCAGAACAACAGGGAGAGTTTGCATTTCACTGGCTTTCCTCTGCCAGGAGAAGGCATGAGCCCCACATGGAGGAATCCTCTTTTCACAGGTTCTCCAACGGGAAGTTGGTAAACAGGCATTCCCTCACAAGAGCTACAGATGATTTCAGTATTAATGGCAGCATGTAAAGAAAAACCCAACCAAAGAAATAAAAAACACACAGAAGGCCTCAAAAGGGAGAAGAAAATACAAAAGGAAAAAAAAAAAAGCGTGCACACCCTGGAGAGATGAACAAATGTTTAATGGTCAGACTAGCCAAGAAGTTGACTACATAAAATTAATGATCCACAATTTGGAGGACACCTGAAGCAACACAGAACTAAAGGGTGGCTCTGGACCCCTCTGCACTTGTTCCTTCTAAGCAGATAAAATGCCCTTGAATTTTCAAAGATGAAATTTTCATTTTCAAAATGCGCGGTGTTTTGAATTGTAACAGCATTGTTGATGGTGACTTCTAATTGCCACTAAGAATTGAATTTTAAGAAAGGGAAAAAATGACTAATTCTTGGTTCACAGAGGTAACAAACATCCCAGTGCACAGGTACCTCTCATCCCCAAAGCTGGGGATATTTTCAATTCCAACCCCCCATTCCCATGAGAACAAACCAGAAAATGGGGTGGTTGAAGCACAGTGCATATTTATGAAACTGATATGCAGAAAACTATGAATTACCATCCCTTATCCAAAGCCCAGTAGTCTGTGCCTATCCTCATCTGTGGCAATCAGCTATCTTCAGGGAATTTAACTCTGTCTTCAGAATGCCAGAAAGATAAGCAAAAGGTCCCAAACACACAGATGGTTTAGGAGAGTAATAAGTCTCAGAAAGACAACAGTGAACCATTCACCATGAGAAGAGTGGCTATTATATTTTTTAAAAAAACTCTCACCATATAATATTTTTAATTTCACTTTAGAAAGATTCTTTGAAGTATCAACGTAATTTGACTCCCCATTAGCTGTCTTTTAATCTTTTAATCGAATTCTAACCATAAAATATGATTATATGCTGTACAAATTTCACTGGACCAATTTCTAAGTGCCAGAAATAACCTTAGCATGATTTAAATAGCACCAACCTGAACCTTTGCAGGCAGTGCCACTGGCTTTCAGCTATGTTCAGAATAGTTCAGAAGCAGCATCCCTTAATGTATTTTTTATTGTCATGGAAGGAAGTCATGGTAATGGTTATTTTGAACTGAGGACATTTTTCTGCATTATCCTCTTATTCTAGCCAGAGTTAGGGACTCAAAAAAAAATCTGACCAAAAAAAGCCTTAATTTATCACACTGGTATTGTTAGATTGGCTATTTCTTATCTGAAAGCAATCACCTGTGGTTTAGATTTGTATCTGACATAAAAGAAAATATATTGTTGAGTTTCACATTACCATGTGTGGGAATTCAGGGGCAGTTTCCACATGAGGGTGTGCACAGTGCTAGTGTCACTGCTGTCTAGACACCTACAAAATTCCATTAACAATTTCCACCCTTGGGTTTAAGTTCCTAATTCGTGTATTACTTCTGTGAGGTGAGGATGTGTTAGCTGCTGCTTGAGGCTAGGAAATGAAGGATAAAGTCAGTTATAAGGTCAACTAAGAGACCTGTGGAATTAAATCTTCTCTAGATTTCTTCTCTAGAGACCCAAGCCAACAGCTGTAAGTGCAAGACTACCAATAACAGCCCACATTTCATGTTGCTCTTCAGTGGTGAACCTCCCCAGTGATGCAGAAGAGCTGCTGTTCCCTACCCAAGTGTCACCATAGTTAATCCATAAAACCACACTGCTCCCTAATATGGATTACCTGAGCAGAAGGAGATGTGCAAACACATTTGGTGTGAGTTCAACAGTACTTCACTCTAACAAACTAAAAATGGAGTCGTATTTCTCTCTCTACAAGGCTTTTTAAGGATAAACTGTCTAATTAAGAAATGATACCTAAATTATTTTTACTTTTAACTTAATAACTAACTACCTGTGGTTCGTAATGTGGACTTTTTAATCTAATTACATAATACTACTTAAACACAAGAAGAAGAAGGTGAAGAAGGGCTAGCTTCTACCTTAAAACGTTTCTCTTATTTTAATATATTACTATATTCTAAAACTTTAAACTCTAAGTTTTCTACTATGTGTTACTACACACTTCTATTCAAACTATACACTTATAATCTTAGTTTTATCATTTAATTTTGGAAGCTTTCTTTACAGCTTCAGGTCAAATGCAGTGTTCTCTTGGGGGTCAGTGCCTGTCAGCACAGAAAGTCTGAAATTCTCAGCAGCCAGGGTTCCAACAGTTTGGGATCTGTTGCACAGCCTGCAGCCTGTTCTTTTAAATCTTACTACAACTTAGACAGGACAACCTTGCTAAAATAGATACCGAGTCTTTCATGGTGCATGTGTGTGGCTCACTCATCCTCACAACTGGAAAATCTAGGTTGGTGTCTAGGCAAGCACATATGTATATATATATACACATCACCCTGCACATACTTATTTTCTGTAAGCATCTGGTTTTAAGCACCAAAATTGGACTACTTTAAAAAAAAACCCGCGGCTCAGAACAGAAGCACCTTTCTGACATTACAGTGTGGTGAAGAGAAGCTGCACTTACGGGCCTTGGCAAGCTGTACTGGTACATTTCTGGCCTGTAGGTGGGCACCCACTGCACGCCCGCCCGCGGCCGGCTCATGGTGCCCGGGGCGCTGGTCACCACCTCGGAGTAGGGCAGGTGTGGGGCCGAGCCGTAGGCGTCCTGCCGGGGCTGGCCCCCGTGGCCAGCAGAGGCCAGGCTGAAGGCCTCCTCCAGCAGCATGTGCATCTGCTGCCGCACCTCGTCGATGGACGGCTGCGAGCTCAGCGTCGACGTCTCCGAGTGGCCCTTGGCCTGCCGGGCCCTGCCGTAATTCCGCGGCTCGTTGACACGGTCGACGTTCGTTTCTTCTATAATTTCAGGCTCGGTCTGGTGAGGGGAATAGAAGTGTATGTCAAAGGCTTTACAGGATAGCATTTGTGCTGCTTCGACATTCTCAAACACAGATGTAACACGCACGAATCGGGAATTGTGACAATGTGGACGTGTGGGAAATGGAAAAATAGAAACTTCCACAGACACAGGAGGGTTTGATGTGCAGCCTTGGAAGAAGCTTGGATTGATGTAAAAATAAAATACACAGATATTAAGCAGAAAAATCATAAACTTCTGTTTCTATAGTTGTAAGTAAGAATATGCCTTAAGTAAGTAAAAAACTGTATTAATAAGATGGTGAAGCATTTATAATGTAGGGGTGTAATTGCATAGAGGAAGCTAAGAGTTTAGATGTTATAATAGAAGCATATGTGTGCACATGTAATAGTAGCCCACTGGATAAAAGTATTTGCATTGCAGTAGAATTAAGTAAAGGTGATAGGTTAGAAAAGCAAAATAAACTTTGCGGCAACTGTCCATTGGATTAAAAAGTTATATATTGTCTTGTAACAAAGAACTTGTGACTACTCTTGAGCTATGGCCGACAGCTTGCTCTTATAAATTTCACAGCCTCTGAGACTGATGTTTATCTGAGCAATAAATCATTTTTAGCCCAACTGTGCTCCCATCCCTTTAATTAAAACAGCGATACTAATATAGACACACAACAAATATTGGAAAGAAATCATATGATGCAGGGGAGTATAATAGCCTTTTGTATTCTACATTGTTTGCTGGGAAAAGTAGCAGGGACGCTCGGTAGCAGATTAAACTGTCAATGCCTCACTTAAAAACAATTAGAATTAATGTTTGAATTCTTGTCTTAGTAATGGTATCTATGGCAGTGCAACCGTGCCAGGAAGAGTACGGTTCCCTAAATAGTGCCATCACTGTGAAGGACCCCTAACAAGGGACAGATTATTACAGCTAGAGAGACTGAAATTCCTTTGTTCATGCTCTCACATTAAGATTTCTGAAGAACTAAAGTTTAGGAGTTTTTCTGAACTTCCACAATGACACCACAAATTCAGCCCTGCCCCTTGCAGAGAACACTGTGGCCCAGCTCAGGGGTATTACCCAGCCCCCAAACAGGAGTTACAGGCATTATTGTAAAGTAAACTTGGGAACAGGGAATGAAGCAGATTCTCCAATGAGCAGAAGTGCTTGGGCAGCTTAGCTTGAAAGGTTACTCCTAGGGTGATTCCTTCTGTACAGATAAGTACAAACAGAAATCATCTCTTTGGGTTTTTTTTGGCTATAACTGCATGACAAAAAATAATCATCACATTGCAAGAAGTTGAAAGTGGAATACCACACTTCATCTGTATTTTGCAAGATCAATTTTACAGCCCAGAGTTTTAAAAATATATGTTTTAAACTAGCAACTGATTCCTTATAATTCTTTAAATACCTGTAAAATGCATTGACTACGAAGGATAACTGGGATGAGCAATAGGATATGTGTCTCTTTCTATATATAGCATGTGGTTAGAAACTGTGCTAGTGTTTAAAATAGCCATAAATAAAAGAATACAACAGGATGTTCTTGTTAAAAATTCTAGGAGTATCCTGATCATTTCAGTGTTCTGTATCTCCTAGTGTGGCATACTTTATTCCCCTGTAATAGTGTTTCTCTACACCTGAATAAATTAAGCGACTGTGCCCCCAAGCTTTTGTAAGCTATAGGACAATCACAAAATATATTTATTCCTTTTTGGAGGGAAATATCAAACTTGTGTTCTTCTTCTGTTGTCAGACACTCAGAAAAGAGTCACACTGGTAGTGAAAACTGATAATAAATCTAAGTAAAATATTAATTTCCTTTCTCTGTTTTAAGTATAGCTATATTTTGTATTGAATGAAAGTATGGCAGTAAAAAAAAAGAGAAAAATTAAGATGAAAGTTAAATATTTAGAATTAGAATTTAACCATAGAATTAGAATTTAACCATAATTTATGTAGTCATGGTTATACAGTATATTATCTAAATTCAAAACCACAAACTGAAATTCAGGCTTCCCAAGTGGTCCATACATCAGACTGGGGGAAGGAGAATACAACTGCACCAAATGATCTTAAATGGAAAAACTTTGTAGGAAATCTTCCACTAAAAATTCTTCCTTAATTTCATTCCTTCATTTTGATTCCATTGGTGTTTGTGTTGCTACAATAAATAAAAATCAGACACGTTTTAGAAGGCTGACTATAAAATGCAATGGTAGTTTGTGTAAGTGCAGCCAAAGAGCCTCTGTAATCATAATGTCCTGACTGGATGATTAATAACCACGGTTCTTCTATTTGCTCATGCCTGCAAAAATGTGAGTGGAATCCCACATAGACCTATTAGTACCCAATGCTGAAATAAATCAGGTTTTCTACTACAACTCACTAGTGAAGCCATTAGACCCACACAGAATGTTTAAAATATACCACATGTATACAAGATTCATATTAGCAGCCAATGTTAAGGCAGCTTTGATTTATCAATATAAAACCTGACATGAAGATTTTGGAGAAAAGTAATAATCATTTCTTTTCCTCATATTTTAAAATCTATTTCAGTTAATCCTATCACTTTCTGAGTGTTATTTGTTACTTTGTTATCCTGTCAACCGAAACACGTAGCTATCGTAAATAGAGGCCACCATTACATAAAATCATACACACTTACTGTATAATAGAAGGAACTAGAGGTACATGAAGAAAGCATACAAAACCCTGGAGTGAGAGACAGACTTTTCTACACCTCTTGAATAATTCTGCTGCTGCAACTTAATCAGTGAAATTCTTTATGTGAACCATAATCTACAACCTTTGGGATGCACTGCATTAATTTAGCTATATCAACAAAATTATGCCCGTGAATTCTTTTGTATACTGATCTCTTGGACATGTAAAATAAGCTCATTTTCTTCCTTTTATGGCAAAAACAGCCTAAATATTTTCTGCTCTGGTATAAATCTCATTAGAGCAGTCTAAAGGTTCTAAAGTCTTCATTATGGCATTTACTCTACACATAGTTGTTCATGAACTTGTTGAAAATAATAAACTTGTTAATAAAGTCTCCTGAATCTAATTCCTAGTTGAAGGTGATGATAGTAAAACCTGTTGGGATTCTTTAAAATGGAAAGCTGTTCAATAATATTTCATTTATAAAAGACACTATAAAGGCAAATAATATACTGAGAACATCAAACAGTAAAATGTACACTCCAAAATAATATTAAAAGCTACATATTCCATATGGACAAATGTAAAATATTGTATCTTTATTCTCATATCTTTACCAGTTTTCAGCTCTGAGAAACAGAACCATGATTCAGAGAAATATCACAAAAATTAATTGTAGAGAATGAAGTATTTTTAGAAAAGTTTGAATGAAGTATTTTAGAAAATCATTTAGAAATTTGTTATTGAAAGGAAACCTTGTGGTTGTGCACATGAGTGAGGAATTTTTAAGGAGTTTTCTTAAAGAATCTAGGAGACCTCAATCTCTTTTCTTTAAAAATAAAAGCATTATTATTGTTAGCAAGAAAAACCTCAAAACATAACCTGGATGTACTGGAAACAGCTCAAATTCCCATCACAATTTTTATGCTGTAAAAAAAGTCTCCCGACATGAAGGCAATATAAACTATTTGATTCATAAATTGAATTATTTAGCACTGCTTATAAAATGCAGATTTCACTGTTCTTTGGCAGGACTTGCTGCTAAATAACATGCTGGGAGGAAGAGGTTAGCAGCAGTCTGAGAAGGCTGGAACATTTAATATGACAAATTGGATGTCAAAAATGGGTACCAGATGTTGCTGTATGAAACAGAAAGGGTGCAAGAGTCAGCACTCAAAGCAGCCCTTCCTCACCCATTTTCAGAGGTCACATTTCCAGAGGTGTTTAGCTGGTGAGATCCATGAATTCCATGGATGCAGCCATCAGTGCTATCCTGGGAGATGGAGCCTGTCAGACACAGCTCCGAGGAGCCTCAAACAGGAGTGGGGGACCAGCCCACGCTGCAGGCTCAGGCTTGGCAGCTAAATTTCAATATCCTGTCCCGTTTCCCAGCAGCATTTCTGTGCTTTCAGATGGGAAATGCATTCAGAGCTGGAAGAGGTGCACTGCAGTGAATCTGCAGTGCATTGGGCAGAGGGATTTTATGTAACTTAGTAAAGCACTGTGCCAGGGACAGGTTGCCCAACTGCAGCACCAAAGGAAAGGCAAAAGCAATTTTTTCTGTTGTGTGCACACATCTCAGAGCTTATAATTACTCTGAGGATACTTCAGAATCTGCATAAGCTCATTAATCTACTTCCAAGGTTTTAAACAAATTTTCTTTAAAATATGGTTTATATATAGCATACACAATACATTGAAATATATTTTTAAAATCTGCTGCCGTGCCTGCTCCCAGAATGTTTTCAACACTGATTTCCAGGGAAATATCCCCTGTGAAAAACTAGCTTTTATTAGCATAGTATTGGCATCCTAATTCCTCAGAAAGCAGTGTACCAGTCAGCCCACTCACATGGCCCCACATGACACTTGCAGTCTGATGGGAAGTGTCCAAATGCAGGGAATCATTTCAGAAATCTGACAACTACATCCTGCCCTGAAGAATATTGTAAAAGGTTTAAACTTTCCTGAACACATCCCCCTAACTTTGGTACTTTCTTTCTCCTTGCTAAAAACACATTCCTGGCACAGAGTGGGTGACAATGAACACCCCCGCCCTCCACAAATTGTTTTTCACCTACAATGTTTAGAGGATGGGCAACCACAGGTGAACTTCCTTGTTTTCCAGAATGGTTTAGACCCTCTCTAGGGACTGATCTTCAGGGCTGGCTGAGCTACAGCAGTTTGGACACGTGACAAAGGATTGAAAAACTCAACATTTCCCCAGTGTGGGGGCTATTTTTAATCCTCCTTCTGGGTTCACACAGTGTCAACTTGCACCCAGTGTTTGTTCAGACTGCACAAGACAACTCCTCTGCCTTGTGCTGGCTGTAGGAGCTCCTTGGACCATAAAGCAGCATCACCTCTGGCTGGGTTTGACATTTACCTACACAAAACTCTCCCAGTTCTGATGGGAGCAGGAGGACAATACCTATCCCTAGGGGATTTCCACAAAACACTGACATTGGGACTTAGGTGAAAATCCCAGAAGTTGGCTGTTCATTCCTCTGAATCAAGAGAGCAGCTCCAGGCTGTTCTTCAAAACAAAGAGAGGATTTTAATTGCAATGAAGAAAGCTCACTGTCAAGTAGCCACACACTTAGAAGAACTCTCTAGATTCAATACTTTGGCAAATAATGGGGTTTGGGCAAATGTTTTGTTTGCATTTCAGACTGTAAAATGATGTAGAGTGATAAAGGACATGAAAGAGTCTGAGCTTTTTTCAGGATGCTGAGTGCACATAAACTCCTGTAACACTAAATATCTCATGGCAATCTGTCTTGTGGCTTATCAGTTGTTCCCTGGGTTTAGGAGCAAGTCAAGGCTTTGCTGAGCAGATTTCTCTGCCCATACCCAATGAACTCACATCATATCCACTGTTCCGGATGCCACGCCTCGGCCTTTCTCGAGTCACCAGAAGATCCATCTCAGTTTCCCCTGGGCTGGGACTGTTCAGGGACTGCCTGCTTCTGTACACTGAGTTCTTCAATGGCTGCCTAGAAAACATGAAACAAGAAAATGGTAAAAAAAAACAAAAACCAAAAAACCAGGCAGTAGTTGTCAATACTCATCTTTATTTTAAAATTATGATGCTCATAAAAATGCCACTTTGTTACAGGATATTCTTTCTACATATATGAAGTGCTAGAAATCAGTAACCTTATTAAGAGATGACTAATTGTTTTTTATGGTTTAAGGAAAATAAAAGTTACATAAAAGACATGGACATTGCATGTGGGAGCTTGTCAGATGAAATATGTCCAAATAAGATATCAGGACCCTTTTAATTTCAGCTGATATGATTCAAACTCATTAAAAAAAAACATATTAAAAAAAATAACAGGATCTCCCACACACACAGATGGGGAGCAGAGATTTTGGTTGCTGATCCTGAGCAATGAGAGAGAAGCAGAAAAATGCTCCACGGAAACAAACCCCCAGCAAAGGGAACGGGAAGAGACACAGCAGTGGGAGGAAACTGCTTGCAAGATGCTGGTTTTAAATAGCCAGTTTGGTAACTGGCCACAGCTTTCTCAGAGAGCTGTGCTTCCTGGGATTCCGCTGCTTCACTGGGACAAAGTGCTGCTCATCCCTGGGCACTGAGCTTCCACTGCTGGCTGCTCCAAACCAAGGGGAAGCAAATGCAAAGGAAAGGCAGAATCAAACTGAAAATCCAAAATACCCAGTAATCTCTCCAGCAAAACCATTTCTGCCCTTGTTGCTAGTTATACAAAAACAAATGCAGCATCCCTCTGTGAAATACAGAGCATATCTGTACATATCTGCAGGGGGGTTTGCCAAATGGTGGTACAGGAACTTTATGCTTCATCAAGCTGCATCTTTTAAGAAGGCTACTTCTACACCAGCAAAGCTTATGAGTTGTTCTCATGCTGCATCTGGCCATTACTAATTTTGTTGCACACTCCAGAGGAGCACTGCTCCTGGAGTAGATCAGTAACAGATGAAATAATGGCATGGCAGCTTCATTTATTAACACAGTAATTACACTGCTAGAGCCTGATACAAAGTTATCTTTGCCTAGCCATGCTATTTTTCTGCCTTGTGCAATTATTCCATTCAGAATATAAAAATTAGATCAGGTCACCTAACATGTCTCTGTGCTGCTTATTTTACACAGAGGACCTGCCAATGCTCATAGTGAAGTAAGACAAGTTGCACTATTATGTCTGAAATCACACTTTCAAGTCACTCCATGGTTTAACATCTCAAGAACCATCAATGAAACGAACAGACAAGACTGTCCAAATTAATTCACTGATAAATAATTCTTCAGTTATTCCAGATCTTGTTAACAGCACTTTTTGCCTTGACAGATAAGAGCAGCAGAAACTGGTTTGCAGAAATCCAGAAAGTAGGACATTTACATGATCAGACAGGATAAAAGGTAGGACAAAAAAACCCAATTTCACGCTTCGGATTAAATAAATTACTCAGGCATGTACTTAGTTTTAAGGCAACTTTCTAAAACTTCTGTGTGACCTTTGATCACAAATCACCACGCTGGTGTTTGAAAGTCCCAAATGCACTGCCAAAGCAGAAGATAAGCAGACCTTTTGGAATAAGTTCCCCCTACAAAAATAATATTGAATAAATTTTTTCTTCCTATATGGTTTTTCTCTATTACCTGAAAACAGGCTTATGCACAGGGTAATTAGATCTGACAATCTTCATCTTCTTACATCAAAGGTCTCCAAAAGTTCATATGTTCTACAATAGGTCCATAAATACTTAGTTGAGGCAATTGTGATATATTTTCTAAGGGATTCAAACATACAGCTCTGTAAAACATGCAGATTCTTGACCTGATTACAAACTATTAAAGAAAATCCAAGAATAGTGCCTATCATCAGTAGGCTCTTAAAAATTACCTTGAGATTGCCAATTACCTCATTTAAGAGAGTTTTACTAATGAGAAAGGAGGTATGAACAGGAACAACTGGCATTCAAATGGGTTAGGAAGTGCCTTCTGGGAACACAGCTGGAATGTTTTAAAACATGAGGACTATTGTACTGATGACTGAAAGGTACCTAGAGCACAAAGATCTTTGTTCTGGAAAAAATTAAAATCATTTAGCAGCAATGCTTTGTAAATCACTTTTAAATACAATTTAAAATTAATTCAAAATATAAAGGTAACCTTAAGTAATCAACTGCATCCCTATTTTCTGATATGTTTTGGAAGTGCTGTAACAATGTGACTTAAGTTAGAAGAATATATACAAAACAGAAAAGAGTAGAATAGACCTTTTCCCTAGAAACTTTGAAATCTTTGACTTAGTTTTTAGTGATATCATTTTAAAAATTGCAAATTTTTCAAGTTTTAATTGCTGTAACAATGATTCAAAACAGAAAAAGATAGAAGTATTTTTTTTCAATTATATGCTTACCCAGGTTGCTTTTAAAGCAATTTTATCTCATTACAGAAATGCAATTGTATTGATTCATTTATCAATAACCAAACCCCACGTTACATTGTAGTGTTTTTCAAAGTTTTCCTCCAGCAGTGTAAATTTTAGCCATCTTATTTTTGTTAGAAAAATAAGGACAATAATTGTTATGTGTGTTGCAGCATATCAAATGCAGTTCCAGGTCTTAGTGTGGAAATTTTATCACAGAATTCAGAACTGCTTTGTTTGTAAACATCTGCAGCATCTGTAAAGTTCATTAAGTGTTCTGTATCTTCGCAGAAAGTGCACCAGAAGCAATTCTCTCTCCTCATGTGGGGATACAGACAATATATTTAACAAGTCCAGCAGCCAGCCTTTTATGGTGCAGCTGGAATCATTGGAATCATTCCTCCACAGGAGTTTACCTGCCTCCCAGCAGTTTCCTGTCATGCCAGGGATCACTGTCTCAAATAGACTGTGACAAATTTACACAACACACCAGAAAACACACAGGAAAAAATGTATTGGATCTTCCCACACACTGGCACGTGAACAAACATCAGTGTATTTAACAAAAAGCACGTGGCTGTGTTAAAGGTTCAGTTTAATGTTTTAAACACTTCCTGTGAGCCATGTGACACATCATAAGCATCCAAATTAATGCCTCAATCAGTCACAGCCACAACGGTGTGCTGAGGGAACTTTCCAGCTCCCTGGACTAAATGCATTCCCCAACAAGGGTTCCCAGTGCTCTGTCTGTACCTCCTGGACAGACTGTGCAGAGCAGGGCTCCCATGTAAGGACAGGCTCCATTTCTTACCTTCTCGGTGCACAGTAAATTGGAAAACTGCACAAGGAAATGGTGCCCAAGGACATCCAGTGAGAACATAGCACACAGCTGAGTCAGCATCTTTTCTCTTCAGTGACCAGAGCAGCCCTGGCAAACAGTGCTTCCAGGGCAGTATCCCTCAGCCACTGAACTCTAGACCTACAGAAACACATCTGACCTCAGCTTTTGCCTGTATTCTGAGCCAACAGTGCTTTTGTAATTCCCATCACAGTCTTTTTCATGCCTGTGCCCCGAGGGTAATTGCTGCAGTTGCACTCTGTGCAATGCCTGTGTCACCAGCAATGCTTTGATTGCAGTCCATTCATGCTCATAGGAAAATTTTGGTCTGAGCTTTCCAGGAGATGGGATGCAAGATTGCACCTCCAGGCGTGAGGGCCATTTCCAGGGGAAAGGTGCTTCAGTATCCCTTCTTCTCTCATGGATCAACTCATGTTAGTCCCTGATTACAGTAAGAACCAGAGCCCTCCTGTGCAAGGTGTAATGGCAAACACACTCTCTTATCATCCTTCACGCCTCCAGACTTCCAAGGAAGAGGAATCTGCACACTGTACTGCTCCTGGGGTAGGACTGGTGTGATCTCCTCTTTCCAATGTGCCAGTTTGTGTTTCAGAGAGCACCAGCAACAGAACGCCCACCCACGGCAGCGGCTCAGGCACTATCAGCACCTGCACTCCCCCCTCATTTCTAAAATGGGGTTTTGGGTGCTACTTGTATGCCACCCTCAGGAGACAGTGAAGTGTTAATCCAACAGTGGTAATGTTATACAACATGCCAGCTTCACGTGACAGATGAGCAAATTATGCATTTCTCTGTTAAAGGCACAGGAAGATCACCAATAACAGGCACACACAACATCTTACAGAGAGTATGACTGCAGGACTTACAGGGACAATGCACTGGTTCTGCTATCTCATGCCCGCTGCAATAGTTATATTCAGATTAAAATAATGACAAAATAGTAACACCACTGTATTTTGAAAAATAACCAATTCAGATGCTAACTTCCTGCCTAAAGTCTGCTCTGAGTATCAACAATAACACTACCACTTTTTCTGTTTATCTTTGAGAATGACTTACAAGAACTTGCAACAGTCCCTTAGCTTATTTCTTTTCTTTCCATTGATTTGTTTTTAACCACACTGCAGTTTTACCAGAGACCATGTTTTCCATGGGCTGTATGAATTTTCTTCATAAAGCAGAAGGGACCACTGACCATACAACAAACACCTGGCTCATTAAAATGGCCCCTCTGACTCCCAGGACGTCAACTCTCCTCCCAGATGAAGAACTGCAAATAAAAAGTCTCACCTGTTCTTAGGCTCAGCAAATGGAGATGAGATATCTGCATCTGGATCCAAAATGTGGTCAAGCTCTTTCTGGTTTTTCTCATACATCCTTTTTCTGTCTGTCAGCGCCTTGCTGTTATCAACCTGTGGGAAATCATAGTACCCTTTCCTCTTGGCTTTCAGGCGCAGCTTGTTGCGGTAGTGCTCTATATCAGACTTCTGCTTCAAAGCCTTGTTCACCTAAAAGGCAAGAAGATGTTTCAGGGCTGCTGGTGGGCTGGCTACCTCCAAAGGATCTCGTCAGCGCGTGTTTGATGCGCCGCGTGTGTCATCCCTCTGTAGCACACCGTGCCATCTGCAAGCAGCGAGGAACTGCAAGTGAACAGAGTCGCTGCATTTTTATGGCTTGGCAGATGGTTAAATAATTTTAGCCTTAAAAACTGTGTACCATTACAACAGTGACTCAGAGACACCCACTGAGGAAAAACACGAGTGGTGTCAGCCAACTGCCGTGACCCAACGCTGCGCGTGCTTCGGGGCACAGCTCACCCGTGAAAACTCTGCTGGGGTACAGAGACATCCCCCCTGAATACACAAAACCTTAAATAAGTCACCACTGATGGCTGAGGAAGGACTCCAGTGAAATATCATCAAATGTTTACTTTGTTTATACACTTTCTTACGAATCTCTTATGGGCTCCCGTCAGAGAGGAACCTTAAAAAAAGGGGTGTTTGGTCCATCCTGGTACAGCTTAGTCCCATGGTTTCTCCTAAGTATTGAAAAAACTTCTCCCCTGCTTCAAACTGCAAGTTACTTGGAAATCAGAAATTTACTTGGGCTTTGTCCTTCCAGAGTCAAATTCTACAGTCTTCCTAAACTACAGGAAGTGTGTGTGTGTAAGGGTGCACACAGCCCCAGCAGTGTCATCCTGCTGCCTTACAGAAAAGAGATGCTGAAAGCCAAATAAGCCTTTCTCCGAGTTTGGAAGCTACATGGCACATCAGGACTTAAAATGCAAGTATGAAATGGAGCACAACAGGCTGCAGTAATCCAGGCCCACATGGGACCTATGCTCTTTTACAGTGTCCCTGGCACCAGCCCTCCCTGCTGCTTTTAAACTGTTTTTAGCTGTTTAAATCAGGGTTGCAATGTGAGTTTGTACACAAGGCACCTCTGTGGCTTGTTCCTATCATGTTCAACAACTTCATAAAAGCCTCAGTCCTTTGTAAATGAACTGGTCTTGATTAAATCTACATCAAAACATAAGTATTGCAGTCAAAGCATGCTTTGCAAAGCCAGCATCTGGAGCAGACATATGTGCCATCCCACTTTTTTCCTTCAAAACAACTGCACCCTCTGTGCACAGGCTGGAGTGCAGAGCAAGGCCATAGTCCCACTGACCCCTTCTCACTCTGATTGAGATATATTGCTCAGTACAGAAAGATCAGCTTGGCACCCAGATGATCTATGCTTATTTTCATATCCAGCCACAGAATTCACGTAGGAAAAGATGTTATTCTGCTTTCTGCCTTCATTACTCACTTTTTTAAATAGGAGAGAGGGACACTGGGAGGGTAGGAATATAGAAAATCACCTCTTCCAAGGTTGCAGGCATTCACAGGTGCATTGTGAAAGGGCAGATCTTAAATTCTCAGGTCTCTGAACCCACAGTGCTAATGGAACTTTATACAGCGTAAAGGTGAGAAGCTCCTAGCAGCCCTCAACTCTAACAGGCTTAAGATGGTTCCACTTGTGGCTGTAGCCAAGGAAACACCTGGAGACACTTCTCAGCCAGTCCTTACCTCCCCATTGATGATGGCAGACTCCTGGCTCCTCTCTGAAGCAGCATGGACAGCAGGGAGGGCCACGGGTTTGATGGCGATGAGCTGCACCGAGCCCGAGGAGGTGTCAAAGGGGTCCATGGCAGACTTGGCGACATTATCAAAGAGAATCCCTCCTTCCTCTTCATCACTCACGGCCACT
The DNA here is from genome assembly GCA_013399945.1 of Ploceus nigricollis. NCBI lineage: Eukaryota > Metazoa > Chordata > Aves > Passeriformes > Ploceidae > Ploceus > Ploceus nigricollis. The sequence continues at coordinate 56,680 of VXBC01006602.1, forward strand.
AGAGCACATCAAACTCACTCAGCACAAAGACACAGACATTTCTGCTGCCTGCTCAAGGGGAAATTCAGCAAGCACACACTTTGGATTAATGATGTGCTCAGTATGCTCAAGGTGCAGGCCTGGGAGACCTTTACACCAGGGGAAAAACATCCCATTGGATCACAGGAAACATTATATATTCAAAGGATTATCTGTCCCTTCCCCAAAGAAGGTTCCAATCCATGCTAATAAGATGGAAAAAAGGAGGAGAACGACACAGGAAATGGTATGAAAATGACAGGAAAGTTAAAGTAGATGTTCTCCTAGGTTTCACATGGAAACACACACACACAGGTGCCCACGTGCCAAGGCATCAGTAGCTACACCTGATCAAACCCAAGAGTGCAGCTTTTTTTCTGTCTTATGCTGCAAGAGCAAGGGCACACTCAAAATTTGCTAAAATAAGTAGGTTTCTTTTTCAAAACTTATTAATGCTAAAAACGCCATTTATTAAAATAAAAGCATTTTCTGCTGTGTCTTAAAAATGCTTAAGAAACTGATGGTATCTAATCTTATGTTAATTTTTTGCTTTGCAAGCAGTATCTCAGGTCTCTGTGAAGTTAAAGTGTTACAATTGCTAAAGAACCAGAAAAAGGCTTCTGTAAATCTTTAAAATTAAATGGCATTGCAAAGCATCTTTAGTTTTAGATTTCTATATAAATTAATAACTCTACCACATGCAACTGGGCCCTTTCCACTCCAAATTTTCTTTGCAAAGCTGCATCCCTTTGTCAGCTGTTGAATCTGAAAAATCTTACCTACATTTTGAAATGAAAGAACGACACTAAAGCATGAGCACAAATTCTACAAAGAGATCCTTGCAAACATTTTTGAATAATTATGCTATTAGAGGGAAGAATGCTTGCTCCATCTCCTAGCTGACAGGAGCAGAGATCCTCTGCTAAAGAACAAAGTGGTCTGCTCTAAATTTATTTCCTCTGAAAATAAACTCTGGTTTAATATTTAATCACTGCACGAATTACAATGGACTTGTATAAACCCAGCAGTTTAGACAGCCAATGATTTTGGTAAGAAAATATTTGACAGCAGTAAGATAAAATATGAACCCACTGAGTAAGCTCATTATCTCTGTCTGTGCTCAGTGTGACTGGAGTTGGCACCACTTGAGCTTTTGAGCAATAGATGGGTTAAATCACTGTGTCATTAAACACTATCCAAACACCAGAGAGGCTTCAGTGGGTCTTGAATGCCCCTGTCCCTCCTGGGGTTGCTCAAACACTCCAGATGTGTGTGCTCAGTGGAACGAGCAGCTCATGAGCCCAGCTCAGTGACAGTGACCCAGACTGCCAGGGACCACCAGGACACCACAGCAGCAGGACCAGGGAACGAGGGGATGCTCACCTGGCACTGAGCACACGTGAGCAGGGAGGCAATCACATTACAGTGAGTATAAAGGTGAAGTATTGATGCTCTTCCCTGGGGAGATTTTGAAACCCAGTGGCCACAGAGAGCTCAGCTACCTGCAGATGCATGGGGTATCCCCTCAGACCTCATTTCAGGAGCAGAAACCAAGAGTTTTTCTTAATGAAAGAGAATTCCTCTAGGAATCATTAAAGGAAAGAAAAATTAAGGGTAAAAAGAATCAGAAATCACAGATGACAGTGAATTCTGATGGGGAGCACTAACACCACAGAGCGCCCTCAGAGTATCAGCCCTCTCAAAGGTGAGCACAACTCCTGCACCTACTGCAGCGCTACTGGCATGGAAATGAGACTAGAAGGGGACTAGAAATTGGAATTTTATTCCACCTTACCTTAGCATTTGTTGATTTATAACACAAAAGTAGTTTTTTTTTCCCACTGCTCCTTTTTCACTGGTAGGTGATAAAGAGAGCCTGTGGTCTGCAGCCCCTGGCACTCTGCTATAATCTGCATTGGCAGGGAACCATAGCAAGCACTTGGAAATTCATCCTTTGCTCCTATCCATCTCCTCCCAAGAGAATTTACAGCAACCATTTATGACATGACTGAACCATAACAACCTCCAAACTTTGAAAAACAAACCAAAGGAAGTTCAGAGAAATGCTGGAGAAGTCCTGGAGTGTTTGTTTCTGCTGTGTATCCCTGCCCTGGACCAGTCCACCCATCTCAGCATCTCAGCTGGGTGAGCAACTGGTCAGCATGGGAAACTTCAGGAAACTGCCCACACATTCTTTATAGTCACTCACAACAATCACCCTTGTGCTTATAATAGTTGGCAACATGGTTTAAAAGTGATGTTTTAAATTTCTGTTTCCAAACAGATGCACTCCAGCACTGTTGTGGAGTTCTACTCTTGCCTGCACTGTGTGAGCACAGAGTGAGACTCAAGAGCTCAGTGGCAGAAAAGGGCAAAGCCCAGCTTAATCACTACTTAACAGCAATTTCCCACCTCTGAAACATCTCGTGCTAGATATCTCATGCCACATGATCCACTGAGATCGAATTACTCCTCCCAATCTTTCTGTGGCTGCAGCACATGAAGATCTATCCAAAGCAATCATTTATGCGGGTCGAGTGCCAGGTGCACGGAAGAGCAGGGTGGCACTGGGTCCCTGAGGAGCAGCAGCATCCCTGAAGCTCTGTGTGCACAGCACTGCAGCCATCAGAACACGAGGTCTGCCCCTCCAGGGATGCTGTCCTCCCATCTCCAGGCAGCTCTGAGCTATTCCAGCCGGCAGTGCCAGCAGGTGGTGCTGCCCACTCGTGACCAGCTGGTCCCATGGAAAAGGGAATGTGGGACTGCAGATCTGAAAAACAATTAGGCAGGTGATGCATTCTGGTTTTATCTAGTTTATAGTTTAGAGTTAAAAAAAAGAAACCAGATACTTTTGTCAGCCAAAGATTTCAGTGAGGGCCACAGAAGATTCCTTGTCTCCTCTCTCTTTCCCTCTACCTTGTCTTTCCTCCCCTCTCCCTCATCAAAATATGCTGGAATGAAGAAAAAAAAGACTGAAATACTCGCACCTAAAAATAAATAAATAAAATTAAGGACCTTTAAATTGCCTGCGAATCAGGTAACCTTCCAGCCAAACACCTGAAACAAAGATTTGTGCTGTCCTGCTCAGAAGCAACCGTTTGAAAGATTTTGGAAGCCCTCAGAAAAAGAATGACATCAATAGAGAAAAACACATAAAACCAAAACTTGGGAAACAGCTGCAAGAAGGTGGACATGCTCTGCCTTTTCTTACATCACTCAATGAAGTATTTTTGAAGATTTATTTTAAATGGAGGGAAGGCAAACATTGTAACCACACCTACAGAATATGCTTGCAGTTTGACAAAGAGCAAGCAGTGTCACCTATCTAAAAAAGCTCCTTAGGAAAAAGCCCGGGTATCAGTATTTCAAACAGAAATCCTGACTCCTGAATATGATTCAATAATGGGGAATTATTTTCATTATATAGAGAATATTATATATAATATCTATATTATATATAGAAAAAAATATTTTTTCTATATACAGAAAATCTCTATATTAAAAAAATGGACTTTTTTCTATATCATCCAAGTCATTCCATCAGTCAGATGACTATCTCCACAAAGATACAAACAAGAGCTTTGAGCAATAAAAAAATCCATCTGTTTCTGAAGGAGTTTATAGGCCTATAAGTAAAATACAAGTTTCCCAACATTAGTATCTGAACCTATCCAGGACAGAAGTACCTCTCTTTAAGATATTGCAGTGTAACAGGAAACACACCTGTGTACACACACACCCTTCCACAATTACACCCAGCTGTAAGACAGTGCAATGTTAAACCTCTCACAAACAGCACAAATATTGTATTTTCAGAAGCAGACAGCTTACAGACTAATGGGAGCAGCTCATGATTCCTCCTGGACAGTATTTCCTTGGGTGTAAAGTCTGCTAAATGCTTGGTGATGTGCCTGAAGTGTTGCAGTCCTGGCTCTGCCTGGGATCCTGAAGCAGAAGCCACCTGAGCAGGTCATTTGAGATCTCCAAGTGGTATTTGCAGGTTTCCAATGAAACTGTGTACACAGGGTGAGTATTTGTCCCTTAGCTGCTTCTTTGTTCCCTTTCTGTGAAGGTTTCCTGTCCTTATAAGCAGGAACAAGAATCTATCTCTGTGGTTATTTCTTCTCCAGCCACATCTGCCTCATCTTTCTAAACATCAAAGTCCTTCAAAAAGAGACCACATATTTCATAATGTTTCCAGTGAAACAGTGAATCCACCAGCCCCTTTTCTTGGCTGATGCTTCTGTAATAAGTAGATACGTTCACTAATTAAAAGAAACTTATTTAACTGACAAGGATGACGAACACACAAAGACAGGGAAGACATGAGAGCCTACAACAGAAGCTTCTTTAAGGAAATAGTGCCCCAGGAGTTTTTAAAACTCCTTTTTAAAAACAGGTTTTTAAAACCTTTGCAAAAATAGTTTTCTGTTTGCACAATAAAACTGTACATTTGTCTTCTTCAGTGCTGACATATTAGTGAAAAATCCCAGCCACTCAGACTGCCACTGGGTCTGATGGCATGACATCTACATGCTCTTTACACTACTGCTTGGATGAAAACTCCTGTCAGACTCCGTTAGTGGCAGAGCCAAAGTCATCCAGAGGGGAAGGCAAATGTGAATGAAGAAATATTTAATTCTGTGACCACCTGCAGATCCCAGATCCCTCAGAGATCTGCTGCAACAGGCACCTTAGTAACATAGCATGCAGTATTTCTTTGCCATGAGAACAGCAACAAAAAAGGGTCAAAAAAAAAATATTGAGTAAGTCTGAAGAAAATAAAGCGTTCACAGTCACCAGCAGGGTCACAGTGCTCTCACTTTTTAAAGGAAATAAACAACAAAAACAAGGGCAATGGAAGAAATGGAACAGTAACAGGAAGAATTAGTCTGTGCACACAAGCTGAAATCTTGGGAGAAAAGGGAATCAATGTGTAAAGCTTCTGCAAGGTTCAATAGCAACTGGTGCCAACGCACAGGATTTCAGCTGAACAGGTGGATTTTGTTTGTTCTTTGGGATTTTTACCCCCCTCTGCTTAAATGTAGCAAATTACTCCAAAAAGCCTAGGAGTCTGCTGTGAGGAGGTGAAGAGTCAGATGAAATCCCCAATTAACACCCTTTTGGGGGCAAATGAAAGTAATGCTTCAGGATGAGGGAACGGATGATGAAAAGAGTAGGCTCCTTTCTCTACACCACAAATTCTTCCCAGCACTCTGATTTCCCAGCCTTTCAAAGACACAGGCATCATGAAGGGGAATAATCTCACTCCAAATCTGCACAGGTGCTCCAATGCAGTTGTCAGGGCTCCTCGCTGACAGGATCTTACCTCCAGAGATCTGTCCCAGTTGGCCACGACCCTCTGGAAGCAGCCCTTTCCATTCTGACTTGTACTTCACCCAGCACAAAAAGGCAGAAGAAGGGTGCTGGATGTTTGCTGGGATCCCCCAGCTCCCCCAGCTAACTCTGTGTCCAAGCTTCTACAAGACAACATTGCTGTTGCCATATTTCACTTTATTTTGAGTCACCATAGACAACTGCTTGGAAATTCAGAAAAACAGGCTCTGATGCTGAGCTGCCACGTCAGACAGAGTGAAAACTAGTGGCCCACGCTTCTGTAGAATAAAGGAGGCAATGTATCATAGCTTGGCTGAGTTGCATCCAAAAATCCCTTTGATTTTAGCTAAATCAATAATACAGACAAGATTTTTCCCCTGCTACTTTGCTCCTGTAGACAGCTCTTGCCTGCACAAAAGAAATTCTAGTCTTAGAGACTGGTATTTTAAAAAGGAATGAGGCCCTTGACTGAATGACTTCTGAAAAGTTACATCTGTTTTCAAAGACATTGTACAAATGATTGGAAAATGAGAAATTGGTCCAGCTGGGGAAAATTTCTTACACAAAGAAGTTTGACTCTTTAGGAATGCTGCTTGTAAATCTCCACTTGTGGTGATGAGGTTTAAGTATAAACCTGAGCTCAACTACACAACTTCTTAGCCCAAAAGTTGGGGAGTCATATGCTTCATTAAGACTTGATAGCAAATCACAACTTTTGGTTTTCTCTAAAAAAAGAAACAAGCAGTCAGACTCTTCCAAAGATGTTAATGGGAAGGTTGCAAGATCAAGCACTTAAAGGTTGAAAAACAACCCACATCAATTTCATTGGCTTCATTTAGTGAGGAGCTGGTGAAAGGAAAGGTTGCACTGTGGGCTGCTTTAGTTCTCTAGGCCTGAGTGGTTTCAGCCATTTGCTTCTCCCTGAATGATGTTTGGCCTGATAAATGATGGGCAGAATTGCTAATATCCTGTTGTTCACTTCCACATTCTCTCACAAACCCATCTCAGAAACTACCAGTACCTCTGTTGGCTGATTCATCCCTATTACAGTCCTCTAACATACATAACTGGGCACTTTTTAAAAAATGTTTTATTTTTTTAAGTGCCTAAAGTAAATGAATGTAGAACTCATCAACTTTAAGAAAGAAAACTTTCTATTAATATAATAAATGTGTTATTCAAGAAAAAACATGTTGTTATCTTACAAAATCTTATCACTGCTTGATTCAAGTAGATATTCTGTGTTTTCTGTAGAAATAACCTCAGCTAAAGAGTTCTCCTGATCCTCCAAAGCATCAGGTCCTGGAGCCAAGCCTGTCAGTCTGTGCTGGTTTCACATTGTTCACTTACAGCCCTGACACACTCCATGTGGAGTCAATTTTGATACAAGCCATATAGAATTTAAATACTGAGGTAACATCCAGTGCTGTCATTCCTCCCTGTAACTAAATGTCAGCAAGAAATAGAATCTAAAATTGGTCTGTAACTATGGCAACTAATGAGCCATTCTGACTTGGAGTCCCCAAATCCAACATGTGACCATCAAGGGATTCATTCCAGTTTGAAGATACTGCTTCTCAGAGAAGAAAATCTGCTGCTGCTTTTGCCAACGTGCGTGCGAGAGCCACCAGCCAGGCTGGGGAGCTGGAACAGGCTCAGACAAACAACTGGGAGAAAAGCAGCTTCCTTCCGAAACTGGAAGGAAGAACAGACACCACCTTCTGTGGATGCTAAACACTCTGGGTAAAGGTAAAACCCTGCAGAAAGCACAAACTGTCAGAGGTGACAACGGCGTTCGTAATCACAGCACAGGGGGACAAAGTGCAGGCTCTGTGATGAGAAGTAATGGGTGCCTTGAGGTTTTGGATTTTAATTTCAATAGGCATTTGGGATCACACAACTCCAAACTGAACTCCATTAATTCTGACAAGGGGTGGCCATTTCATCTGCCATGACCACATCCTCCTTCTCAGCAGCTGTTCTGAAAGAGTTGTTTGAGGAAACTCTCCTAAACATACATTAAAAGATATGCCTACAGCTAAAAAGTTCCCCTCTCTTTACCAGGGAGCAAGGTATTTATTCCCTTTCATATCTCTGACAGAGGTGACCCTTTTTTGTGTCATGGCAGTCGAGTGAAGAGAGTTCTACCAGAAGGAGCTGAAGTCTCTACCAGGAGGGCAGATGAGGTGTCTCATGCACAGGTTTCTCCTAAACTTTTTCTCCTAAATTTTCATGAAATTAAGATTTAAAATGAAGGGTCACTATTTCCTTCCATTACTTTCAGAGGTTTATTTAGGTAGCATGTGTGTGTTCTAGAAATGCACTACAGCCCAGATCAGAAGAAAGGATGTTAGGTGTTAGTCAATTCTTTAAAAAAAAAAAACAAACAAAACTGGGATCTTATCAGTTTTCTTTGAATATGTAAAACCTAACAAAACACAAAATACCTTCACTAAAATGTTTTGTCTACCCATGTAAACAGCACTTAGCATTGGTTTGAATATTGGCTTTCCTGGGTGGGTAAGAAAAAAGACATCATATATTACAGCTTTTAACTGTGGAAAACACAAATGTTGTTGTCTTGTAAAATGAGCTACATTTCATACAGTGACAAAATAATTAACCCCTTTGAAACTTAGAACCTCTTAGCCAGTTTTCTATTTGTAAGGAAATCATAGCTATGGGAACAAAGCTATAACTCAGGAAAAATAAGCAAAGAGAAGAAAAGCAAGGAAGAAATGGGATTGGGTACTTCTCTCATCAGATGTTCCTGATCCATCTTGAGTCACAAGGTCACCCCCATCAAATTAAGGCCTTGTAAGAAACATCCAGTGTGACATCCCAGGTGCATCAGGAAAAGCTGACAGTAAGTGTTAATGACAAACAGGTGTGCCAAGGATGTGAGGAAAGACAAAGCACTGGATGTTTCACACTTTCGCAAATTAATTTTTATCTAATTAATTCATCTTCATCAGATCTCAGCCAGCTTAGCAGCAGCAGCAGAGGAAATCAATATCTTAGGGAACTACAAAACAAAAAAAAGCTGTAAACCCTACTAGGAAGCATCATGTCTTCATTAGTTTACTGGTATTCCAAGAAAAAAGAAAAAAAGGGGAAAAACAAAAAAGCAAGAAAACTTGCAAAGGCCCACAGCCAGAGCAAACACCATGATGTTTCATGGGATCTGGAGAAACAGTTAAAGCAGAAAAGGGGAAGGAGAAAACCCAACAAGTGAGCCACACACAAAATGCCCAGGGACTGCTGAGGGTACAAGAAATTGGTTTCAATGGGTGCCTGCGTGGGTGTGGCGGTGGGAGTGACCACAACGAAGCCTTCTCACCGTTCCTTTTCCTCCCTTCGTCTTTCGCCGCTTTCTGCGGTGCCATCACTTTCTGCAGGGAGCTCCGGCCCGAGCTAGGCTTTCCCGACCCATTGCTGAGGATGGAGCCGTTCTGGCTCGGGGAGCGGCTGCAAGTAACCATAGCAACAAGGCAGGACGTGAGTTCTTCCTCCTCAACCTCGTTTCAAGGTTATTTCATTCGCACGGTTTGCATCACTGAGTTTTCAAGTCTGATTTGGAACCAAAAGGAGACAGAATAGAAACAGCACGCAGCAACACGGTAAAGGTAGGAGCAGAGTGATGGGAGGTGAACACGACTTTCCCAATTAGTTCAGGGCTGATGGGCATCTTGGTGGCTTGGAATGCAACTGCTTCTCATGCATAAGCCCCACCACTGAGGACAAAAAGTCCCGTTGTCAATTCAGGGTCATTAACCCAGACAAAATAAAGTAGACCTTTGTTTTAGGATGCATGGCTAAATCGATTCCTTTATTATTCAGCCTGCATTTACAGTCAGCTCCTGTCAGCCACAATGCAAAATACACTCACTCACTTTGCACAGATGCACACACAACGTGATAAGAAATTTCTCCTTTTGGCACATACCCTGGTTTAACCAGCACCCTCATTGGCTGAAACCCCTAAGAAAATGCTTGTTTTAATCAGCCATTGCATACCCTTGTCCTGAAACTGGTCCCTGCCCTGGGAGAGGAGGGAGGGCAGGACAGAACCGCTGTGCATTCAGTCCCAGCAAGGAGCAGGGACAGAAATGAGCAGCGTGCTCTGGGCTGTGCTGGGAGCGAGCTCCCACCACAGCTCCTCTGCTTTTTGGGGTGGACAAGTCACTCAAATCCTAATGCACAAGCTGGCAAAAGCAGGCCACAGTAGATAATGGTACATTTGGTGCTAGTCTGCATCCAGACACAGTCTTTTCTTTTTACATGTGAAACTGCCACAAAGGGAATGAAAACTCTCCACAGGACCTGTGTAGTTATTCACAAATCTATCTGCAATCTACCACTGAGTTGTCATGGGCAGTGACAGGGTGGTGTAAAGAGGTTACATTAGAGAAAAAAAATGGGCCTAGGCACAGAGGCTTCCATTTACAGAGAAAAAGAATCAAATCAAATTCTATTGCTGTCACAATGGTTTTATAACCAGAAAATGGTACTAAAACAAAACAACTGTCAAAACCATCCTGTAAATCATTGCCAATACTGTATCATCAGCTTGAAACATTCATTTGCCTCCAGGTCTGGCCACCCTGCCTGGTGTAAGTAGAAAGCATTTACTGTGGTCAGAACAGCAAGGGACAAATATGAGAAAAGCAATTCTTGGGGATTCCCTTTTGAAGATAGCCTAAGTGGAAATATGTATAATTTGAGACAGGCTCTTTCCAGCTACAGGGCTCCAGGAGAACTCAGCATGCAACCCCACTCAGTCCAGCCTGAGGGTTTCCTTGTGAAATTCTACTCAAAATAAATATTCTTGAGAAGCAGGATTCCTCCCTATGAACCTGTCTGTCACTGCTAAATGGATAATCCCAGCCCAGTAAAATAGACCCGTCCAGGGACAGACCAACAGCTGAAGAAAATCTGCTCAGCTTGGGAACACAGAAAAGAAGTGAGCATGGGTAGCTTGCACAATTATTTCTGTGCTGACACTAATCCAAGTATTTATCCTTTTTAAGTGGTCCTCATATTATTAACAGAGAAGTCTCTTTCAGTGGTGATAGCAAAGATACTCTGATCAGTTACCAGCCACTTCATGGCTGTCTGGTTTGAATTGACCTTTCCAGGCTGTAAAGTACCCTGAATGAAAGAGCAAATACATAAAGGGCAAGAAATATTTCTTCATCTTCAGCAACCATTAAATTCCATTTCCAGACACAGCTCCTGGGAGTGAAAAATACTGAATTTCTACATGTTCTTACTTACTCAAGTAATCACCCTGAAGGAGGGAAAACTAACTCTTAGTTATTTGCTTAGAAGGGCACCAAGGTTCAGCACATTTTATAATGAGAATAACTTTCCTGGATCAAGTTTGCTTATCAGCATTTGTTTAAAATGGTGCAGATTAAGTGGGGATTTCTGCACTCACTCAAAGGACTGAGTGAAATGCTTAATCACTTTGGATAGAGGATTAATTAACAGGGCTGGTTTACATTCTTTATGTGTATTTACACATGGCTTTGGAGAGGCTTCAAAACATTTTAAAGAACAATTCCTGCAAAGGCTTGACCTGCTCAGCACCAGCAACCACTGCGGGTGTCACAGTCATCTTCCAGCTGTCATTTCTTCAAAGGATGGAAGGCTCTGGAAGGGACAGGTTCACATGGACTGTAGGACCTAACCCTCACATTTCAATGACTTGTAGCCTGAACAACACCTCACTGGCATTAAGTGGCAGAATAACACTTCACATCCAATTGCAGCTGGCTCTTTACTGGTATGCCCTGCAGATAGCTCTTCCCACATTCCAGGTGATTTACTGCACAGCCAAAGGAGCATGACAAACCAGGCACCAGCTCAGGATCCTTCTGTCTGTTCTTCTGCAGGGAAAACCTCAGCTAATGACCACTGGGGATGTCTACCCACCCCTGCTGTCCTCCAGCCCCACACCATGCTGGCTGACACCTTCCCCTTCCAGCATGTCCCTGTCACAGTGTGCAGCAACACTGTGCTGAGTATTCCAAGCTTTCCCATTATTCCAGAGGGGGAAATATTGGACAAGATGAGGTGACTCAGCTAGGAAGGATTGGTTTTTCTCTAGAATTTCTCTGCATTAGTCAGCTGCTTTTCTTGTATGTTGTTAAATCCCTTCAAGAGGCCAGGCCTGTGTAATGCCTGCGAGCTACACAACAGCAGCTACCTCTGTTCAGGCTGTTTACCTTACAGGTTTGTTTCCCTCTCTTCCCTTCAGTATCCATCCTCACCACCACTCTCATTTAATACCAAGGAGAAGGGGTCAAGGAAAAACTAGCCTCAAAGCATGCAAAACAGCTGGGATAAAGGGATGATCTGCTTTCCTTGCCTGCAAGGACCAAGACAAGGAATATTCAGCTCTTCTGCTGATGGTTGAGGGCAGACATGAGGTAAAACTTCCTAACGGGAAAGGCAGAAGAGAACAGATTGCTGGAGGAGGTTGTGATCATCCCACCAGTGGAAGACTTTAAAATAAGGTAGATAAAGTTGAGATATGGGGGTGTTGGACCCTGCAGCAGAGAAGAGGAGCCATATAGCTTCCTGGGGATCTTGAATCCATGATTCTTACAAGCCTAGAGACTTCATATGAAGAGAGTGCAAACCTGGGACACTTTACTCTAGACACTGATATTATCTAGTCTATTCTTACACTTCTGAAGTTTTGTCCTGCTGTAGATGCTTTGGATCTAGAGGTCCTCCATAATTTAGTGGGTGTTCAGGGTTTCCCCTTCTGCTAGTGAAGGCATTGGGTCCAGTTCTGGAGTGGCAGAGGCTGCCAGTGGAGTGACAGCAATTTACAGTGGCTGAGGACCTGTCTTTTGGTTCCTTGAGGAATTACCAGTGCTCATGCTACAGGTCCCACATTTCATTTGGGCTCATCTCTTGTGCAGCACCAACATGCACATAAAAAGCCACTTCACCTCCTCGCTAAGACTTCACTTGGTTTTATCTCACATTTTGCAGCAACCTTACACACCCAGCAAAGACCAGTGTTATGCCAAGGATACATCATGGAGAGGAACCACCTGCCACACACAGAGCCCGGGTGCCAAACCTTACAGCAGCCCATATCCTGTTAAACCCCTCTGTGGAAAGGCACCAGCTGCCAGCCCATACCTTTTCCTTGTCTCATTGGATTTGGCAGATTTGATGGTGCTCCCATCCTGGGTAGTTTCTCTCTCCTGGGAGGCAGGAGCATCTCGGACTGGAAGTGGAAGGATGACAGTCTCCTGAGTCACAGGTAAAACCTCATCCTCTGCTCCCTGCTGGCCCAAGTGTTGCTTGGCATAGTCAAAGCCTTGTACTGGCTGCAAAAAACCAGGAGAAATAATAGACATTTCCAGCGTGTATTAGATTTAATATAAATTTTCAAATTAAATGTAAAATTTTTCACTACTCCTTAACTTTTTTAAGTACTTAAGTGACAGGTAAAAATACACAGAATACAATGTGAATGCCCAACAGGAAACCAATTTTCTGGTGAGGTCTCCATTCCACACATTTTAAACATGATTAGTTAGTATAAAATTGATCTTGGCTAACCTTTCTTACCCTGTGGTAACACCCCCAGAAATTACTTTGACAGACAGTGGGAGAACGAGGATGTGGAAGAAAAAATTAGGAGTAAAAAAATAAAACCTTACAGAAAACTTTCTTTGACAAAACCCTTGTGTTTCCAAAGAGGGTGGGAGTAATTTATTCCCAGTCAAGCCAAAGTAAAAAAGGCACACATCAGAAAGTTTCATGGGCAACATTTTCCAGAAAATAATCTTTTTCAGATCAGTGAAATTAGATTTCCCCTGGCTTGCCAGTTGCCTACTGGGAAGGATATTACTGACTTCACTTGTTTCTCTTGGGAAGTGGCATTTCACCAGAGCCTTGCAGCAAGGCAGCTCTTGCCCAGCAGAACTAACACATGCCTTCTGAGCAAAGCAGGCAAGGAAAGGTGGATTCTCTCAATGGAAAAATTAAACATTTAGACAAAACTTGACATTAAAAAACCAAAAAAAAACCAAAAAAACAAAACAAAAACCCAAAAAACCCAAACACCAACCTGCATTATCTGTTGGAAAAAAAGTTATGAAAAATAAATCACTCAAAGAAATTCATGACCACCTCTGGAAAATGTGTTCTTGCTACACTAAATAAAACTAACTTACAAAAACGGGAAGGTTGCTCTTCCTGAAGTAAAAAGACTATTGACAAAATACTAAGAAAGGACCACAAAACACTTCAAAGTTGAGAAAGTGGTGATTTTAAACCTCACACATACTTTGGAATTAGTTCATGACTGATTAGTCCAGGTTCCTCTCATGTTATCATTGAATATTTTAGTTCCAAAAGAAAATCAGCACGAGAAAAAAAAATTGCTGTTGGCACAGAAAAAGGATGAGCTCTGAAAAGCATTTTCTCTTGTTGTGTCCCTTACTAAATCTGAACTGCAGCTCTAAATTCAGATACATTTCACAGGTGATCTCAGTCTGAAAAGAATGGGGCTGTTTTTCACTTTTTGAAAAATGTTTTTTCTTTGTGTGGACCTGCATGGCATTCCCAGACTCCTGCTCAGACTGAGGCTAATGGCTCCTAATGTGTTTCCATACTACAGCATTCCTCTGATAAGAAGCTTCAGTGCATTAAGGAGGGGGCTAATGCTGATAAGGGAGAGCAGACAACTCCACAAATCACCCCCATGGAACTTGCAATATATCAGAGAAATGCTAATTCCCCATCACCCCTCCATGGCAAGCAGGGTATCACAAAACAGCCACCAAATGAGCTACAGAGGCAGCAAATGAAGAAAGGGAAGCAGAAGCTGTGTGAAGGACAGTTAGGAAGAAATACTGTACAACATCCTACACAATAATATTATTAATAAAAATATTGTTTTCAACCTCATTATAAATATTAAGTGTCAGTTAAGACACTCCTAGATATTCTGAGAAAAGGTAACAAGAGAGAAGAGGTGATTAAATCAGATATTTCTCCCTCCATGCCTTTGAAAGAGTCAAATAAGTTTCAATTTCATGTCTTATTTAAAAAAACAAACAAACAACAAAAAACCCCCACCTCTCCAAACAAAAAACAAACCGAACCAGAAACTGCAGGACATGAGAATTACTAAAGAATTCTGCAGTGTCCCAGCTCAGATCTGCCAGAGGAAGAAAATGAAGGATTATTTTAATCAGAGTTCTACTTACCACCATGTCCAGTAACAAACTGCAATAAAAGGAGAGCTGAGAAAGTCATCCTCATCAGCAGACATATTGCATTAAATAAAATTTGTTCTTGGATCCCTGCTCTGTAAAAGCCCACAGGAGCAGATGGTTCTGCCACCCCTGGAGGGAACTGGCAAGGCTAAATCACAATCAGGCACAGCTGAAGCACTGCAAACGGAGATGGCCAATACATCCAAAACACTGACAAAGACTGAAGGACTGAGATTCTAATATTGCTTTTGAAATAAAAAATGGATAGAGAGAGACTACTAGATTACACTGCCTGGCAAAGGGCAGACTGAGTACAGTTGTTTCTGGGACTCTTTTTCCTTGTAATGATTCTGAAAAGGACAGTAAAGAGGAGGAAGGAAAGGAAGGAAGGGAGGAAGGGAAGGAAGGAAGGGAAGGAAGGAAGGGAAGGACGGGAAGGAAGGGAAGGAAAAGAAAGATCAGCCCCTCCCCTCTATTGGTATACCCAGGTACAATCTCACTGGCTTTTTTTCCCTGTTCCCTTTATGAAACTGATAAGGTTTGTTTTCCCATGGCCTACAGCACTTGCTTTGCTTGTGGGTCTTAGACTACAGATCTTCTCTCTCTTTATCTGCAAACTTATTCTCTCATGATCTAAAGAAAAAAAAAAAGGTGAGGGGACAAATGAGATTCTAGACTTTAAAAAAGCATGCTGTGAATTAGAAAGCAAGGGAGGCAAAAGTTAACATTCATCCAAAACCTCAAAGCAAAAACAGTTACTTAAAATAAAAACAGCATTGAAATAAAAACATTAAAATAAAATCCCATCAGAATTTCAGCAATTTGAATTTATACTTCTTTCATCTTGCAGCTAGAGAGAAAATTGAAAAAAATTGTATTTTTCAATTTTCCTTTCTCCTGCAGCTGCATCCAGATGTCCCTGACTGCTGAGGCAATTCAGAACAGCACCACAATTCCCAAGAGAGCTCCTACAAACTACGCTGCGTACGAGAGGTCATTCTGCAAACTTCATTTATTTACCCTTCAGTCTGCCACAACACAAAGTCACGCCTTAATTCCCAGGCTCAGGCAGCAGCCCCGCTGCTCTGCTCCATCCCCTCATCCCCTCCCGCTGCCGCGCACGGGCATTTCACGGTAAATGTGTCATTACCCTCGGCGCTGTGTCCCGCCGCAGGGCCGGGGATGTGCAGGACCCGCAGCTCCCTCCCGCAGGACTGCAGCACCGAGCAGCTCTGCCCTGCCAGCCCCCTTGGAGCAGGGCTTCTGGGGCCAACAAACGCACCTGGGATCCCAGCCTGCAGCTATCACATCGCTTCCCCCTTTCCTCCCTGAGCAGGTTGCTGGCTGCTCGAAAGGTACCGCAAAATTGCTCCGGTGATTCCACAGCGAATCTCGGATGCACAGAGGCAAAACACTAAAACGGCTGCTTAAACTACAAATCACTCCTCTGTGACTCCACTTCGAGCAGAGTCAGCATTAATCAGCAGTCTCAGGCACCTTCCTGAGCCATGAAATACAAGAGACTCATTTTAAATGTGACATGGATAGGTGCTCATTTGTACTCCCAAACTGCATGAAATATGGCAATTACAGTTCAAGCAATTACCACTAGCCCTAACACTGGAATTAAAAATAAAACTAAAACTCTTCTTTTCAAAATTACCTTCTTTCATTATCTTCACAAAATATGTTTCTTAGCCTTGTTTTAATTAAAGATGCTGAAATCAGGAATGACCAAACCAGTCCATTCTCAGTCCCACTGCAGGATTTATCTTCCACAGTCCACATACCAGCCTAAACTCTAAACTAGACCAGGCAGAACCTTTCTGATGGAGCCATCATTGTGAAACTAAATGGAAAGCAATTTAGCTTTCATTTAGAAATGCACCACTTTTCAGATAATGAATTAAATTAAATTTTATGGAGTCTCAAAATAAACCGGAAAGGGGAAATGCACTCTGGAAGGGGACCTTCTGCACTCCAGCTGCAACAAGAGCAAACCTGCAGGAAAAGCTCCTAAAGGACTCTGGTGTGGGTGCTGGGAGCTCAGCACCAGTTGTTTTGTTCCAGCAATTGCAGATCCAGCTCCCATCTGATGCATTGAAGGCTGATGTAAATGTAACCTGACTGAACAGGCTTAACCTGAGTGTGTATCTTACAGCCTGATTAAATCTGATTTCTCAGGAACAGTAAAAATCCAATTTTGTCCTTCTTTTTGGAATGAAAACAATGGATTAAAATATGAAAATACTTTCAAGTTTTTCCTGTGCTATAGTTTCAACCAGCAGTACATTGTTTTAGTTTTTTTTACATAGCAACTTTCTTCAGCTGGTAAGCATCCTATATTGATGGGCAGTTCAAAACAATATACAAGGTTTATCTTATTTTTTTTCTTTAGCTGGGACCAAGATTACACATAAAAAGAATCAAATGGTGCATAGCATTGGCAACAGCCCCTAATAAGGCATAATTTGCATTTTAGGGGCTTCAATGGGGTGTCAAATAGCACTGCAGTGATATTAATTCCTGCCTGTGTTTGTGATATTGTGTGTTGCACTTTTGCAGATCTAGTCTTAACACTGGATGGATAATAGTGGATAAATAGATGAGCACACTGGAACCAAAAAGGAAATGTCTTCTCTGCATCATTTTTGATACAAATGCCTGGTTTCCAACTGGCACCAGCTGCACCCATCTGCAATGAACCTAAGATAAGTAGAAAAGAGCTGTCAAATGCATCATGCCTTCCTTCAACTCTTCTTCCAATCTACATTTTTCAGCAGAAGCAGCAGAGCTGAAATCTCAATAATCCTGCTGTCTGTAGCATTAAGAAACCAAAGAAAAAATTCATCATCTCAATCCCACACCAGTGGAGAAGAACAAAACCATCTAAAAGGGCAAAGGAACAGTCTCACTTACACGCAGCCCCCATAGGCTAAAAACTCCTATCTTTGGGTGGACCTGATCAAGAGCCATTGAATAGCAGCATTGAGAGGGCAGGCTTTTTCACTATGGAGATAAAACAGTATTCTGTGACATTTTTCTGTCAGAGGATCAAATTGAAACTGCATTTGATTTGGAAAAAAAAATTATTGTAATTGATATGGATTAGTAACTTTAAGAAAACCATAACTGCTTGAACCCGGCCAGCAATATACATAAATTAGAATGTCCAAAACACCTAAAAGAAAAATAGCAGTAGGAGAAAAAAAAAAATCAAAGAATGTCTATTCTGGATTAGCAGTTTGGGAGGAGAACTTTGGTTAGGGCCAGGTCTGAGTTGCTGCCAAACTTCAGACATTCCCACCTTCAGCAGGCAGCAACAGCTCAGGCCACGGGTTTTGAGGTCCCACAGGAGATGTGCTGATCCAAGCTGTGAGTTACAACCCTTTCAATTCCAAACATCCTTCAACTGCATCTATCCTCAGCAGGCAAATGGACTTTTGGATCTGGAGCTGGGTCACTGACCTTGGCTCTCTGAGGCAGGTTCATCATGGTGTCTGGTTTGAAGTCGTTCTTGTTCTTCCTGCACAGCACCGCGGTGATGATGATGATGATGACGGTGACCACCGCGATGGGAGCCAGCACGGCTGCAATGATCCACAGGTTGTTTGGGGGGTTCTTCACCACAGCTGCAGAAAAAGGCAAACCAGCATTGGAAAGCTTCACTGGGCAAGGTTCCTGTTGCTTCCAGCCTTCAGTTGCCCCCATGTAGAAATTAGTATAAAAGCACTGTAGTTAATCTAGCCTTTTATACAGGGGAATACCTTTTGTATTACATTACTAGGGAAAAAAAGGGAAAAATCAGCAGCACTGCTGAGTTCACAAAAACCTGGTCTCTCTTCTCTTAGTTTTATATTACCTGGTTATATGCAAAAGCAGACATGCACTCCAAAGACAAGATAGATACCATATAAGATATCACTCCAGCAGTTCATTCACACAATAAACAAACAAATAAAATGTGCAAGTAATGCATCCTTAACTATTTTTCAAACACAAACCCAGCTTAGAGCAAAGCAGCATAGCATGTGTGTTAAAAGAGCATATGTGGAGTCCATACATGGTGTCAAAGACTGACTGGCTCAGCAGGAGCAAACTGGCAGAGCTTTTTAAAAAACAATGAAACTAGCTCAAATAGTTACTATCAATATCAATAAGGCAATAAGAAGATGCTTCTCTTGTGCTCTAGAAATAATTTATCATAGTTAAGGTCAAAAAGAATTCATCATTTCTGAAGGAGTGGAAATAACGAGGTTGGAAAGAGCTACTTGCAGATATATTAATGATGGCACCAGGAAAAGGGTACGTTTCAGAAATGCAGCAATGCAAAAACATTTCAGACTCCATTTCATCAGAATAATCTCTCTTAGTATGAACCTTCAACTTGTTCACACATACTAGATCCTCCTGTGACACATTCCCAGTTCTCTCATTTCACTTCTTTTTGGAAAACAGACAACCTCTTTACAATGCTGAACTTTGCTGTAGTGAAATATTTAGTGGACTTCCCCATGCTATCCCTGTTTATTTTGCTGTGGCACTGGTTGCTGGCATGGGCAGGCAATTGTGAGAACACCAGCACAAAACAGCCGTTCCCATTTCCTGGGGGACCGGCGCTTTCAAATGTCATTGAGCTTATGAGCTGTCAGAGGCACTCAGCATCTCTCAGGATCAGACTTCAAATGCAAACCAGCTTGTTCTGCAGCAGGCATTGGGAACTTTACAGCTCTCCAGCTGAAAGCCTGGCTGGAGCCTCAGCCTGCTTTCCTTGTAGATTTGCAATGTTTTGCAAAGCCAGTGAAGTTTGTTGGGTGACGTAGGAACAGCACCATTAGGCTCAGAGCTTGAGCACAAGACTGCAAAAAGGCCAGGTTGGAGACTTTCAAGGTTCACTTTTCAACAGACTTGCAGAATTCTTAATTATTGACTTTGACATTTAGTTTAGGGATGAAAGGGCTGTGGGGAAGGAAACGGAATCTGAATTTTAACAAATAACAGAAACTTTAATTACAGACTGCTGCTGTGGAAGCAGCAAACAATGGTTGAAAAATTATATTTATTCCTTCTAAGGGATGCAGAGGAAATTATGACCTTATAGCTAATAGGAGTCCTAATTTACATCTTTAATTCAGTTACCAGACTCCAATGTCACCTAAAGTCAACCCATGGTTTATTCAACCCAGTAAGATTTCAGTGGAATTTGAAACAAGCCTTTCATTCTGTTGTAACTCAGTCTCTGGCTCATAACACAGGAACATCAATTTTTTTGTGTTATTATTCCTCTGTCTCATCTAACCCAGCTATGAGCTCCCAAGGGTACATGTCTCTTCTTACAGTGTTTTGGGACAGAACTTCTCATTCTGCTACAGAACAGAAATTATAATGAGCAAAAATGAAATCCACACAAAGTATTTTCTGTGGCAATACAGACTACGAATAACCATGTCCAAAAGGAAAGAAATTGTGGTTTTTCCATAACAAGGTATAAAGATGGAATTACTTCCTACATTTCAAATACTCTACCTTCAGAATCTCAGGTACCTCAGGTCACAATTTCAGTTTCTGTCTATTCTATTTTTATAGTGTTCTATGCATATGTGGCTGGTATGAAAACCTACAGATGAATAAGGCTGCCTTATCAGACCATGGAAATACAAAGTTAGATGATGAGCAGTAGATTCCATAATTGCCTAAATGCCCACATAAATATAAATCACATCACTGCACAAAGAGCTAGGAAACTGCCATATCTTCTTTAGTAAAAGATACATTAAAGAAATATTCTCATGGAAAACAAAATTACTTGGAATTTAAGTGCTGGAATTTATGGAATGGAGATCCTCAGGATCAGCTCAATTAAAGTCAGTAGCAGACCATGATCAAATCAAGGATCAGATAGAGTACATGGTGCATTCTCTGGAAATTGTATCATATTTCAGTCTTCTTACTCAATCCTATGTTTATGGATGATATATAAGCTACTTATTACAGTGGTCTCTTCTTTTCCTGTCATCATTTCATGTAATTATTTTAGTATCACCACTCCTCCAGACAGATATAATTGCACCAGGGACACCCATTTTATGTGCTGTTTCACCAGTAAGGAGATCCAGTGCAGAAGTCCACTATATAATTTTGATTCCTTCTAAAGAAACACTTTGGCAAAGTGGAGAAATCCAGTTAGCAAAAGGCATGGATTTGTACACTGCATGAAACATAATTATACATTATGTTAACTGCAGGAAAAAACCCTCCAAGCTTCACCACAGGTTAATGACTATGGGCCAAGTATATAGGAATATCTAAAAAATAAAAAAATTAAAGAAACCTATGTCCACAATCACTCAGTAACTGATGAAGGTCTTGAAAGAGAAATTTGAAAACACTTTACTTTTCAAGAATGGAGTATAATTGGCCACATTATTCTGAATGATACTATCATATCTTGAATCTGAAAACTGCCCATATGCACAAGTAGCTCTTTTCAGCTTCGCTTTTCTGATTTGTGTCTAAATAAGATCTTTAACAACCATGTAGTTTTAAATTATTATTTTAAAAAATAATAATCCCTTTGAGATAGAAAGAATCTACACTATTTTGATCAAGTGAAAAATAAGGGACATCTTAACATCCACTACATTTTACTTTCTTTGGCCAAGTTATATGAATGGCAACTTTGTCCCAGTTATCATCAGTCTGTGCAGAATTAATTCTGACTTTCCATAGTGTTCAGTTCATGGAATAAAAACAATGATTAAGTATGGAATTTTTGAAAGGACTCTTACGATCAGCTTGAACTTGGATGACATAGCCCAGGGTCAAGGCCATCCTCTGGGAGTCAACTGTACTCAAAATTTTGGCAGCTGCAGTGCCCAGCAAAGGCTTCCCGTTGTATAAAGTGTAATACGTCAGTTCAGCTGGCTCCTTGGGTCCTGGAATACGTTGAATTTTTACCATCTTTAAGGGAAATAAAATAAATAAGTAAATAAATAAATGAGGAGAGAAAGAAAAATAAACTGTGTTTGTGTTATACCACTGCAAAACTTGCCAGGAGCTATTTGGAGGCAGTGTCCACAGGGAACTCCTTCGAGACCTCCTACAAGCATAAGCTCCATGCAAATATTCTCAGAGGATCAGAGCTTCTCCCCTTCAGAGCCCAGGCTATTAAATCAGTCAGTCAGAGAAATTACTAAAATCTTTCTTGAAAAAAATTTAAACATAATCCTAAGGTAAAACCCTACACTAAGAAAAGCATGCAGTAAAGAGGAAAGGATCACATTTTTGGACATTACAGTCCTCTGTAAAGGGGGCATTCTTGTAATCTGTTCTAATACTGAAAACTCTACTTTACTGGCATATTGCAGTTGAAAAACAGCCTCACATTTCCCTTCTATACTCCTTATTTTTTTTGTCCCAGGTTGATAACAAAGGAATCATGCTTTTCCCATTTTATTCTGCAGAACACTGGCAGAATTTTTCCATTGTACCTCTACCTTTCCTGAGAGTGGAGAAAGTGTCAAACATTTCTAATGATGAGAAGAAAAACGAATTTTGTGATTCTTCTCCATTATGTTATGGACTAAAATTTTACAAAGGTTCAGACTTCTGGCAAGTAAAATGTGTTCCTTCTTTTAAATTCTTTCAGTGGAACAATACAAAGAATTGTGTGGGCAAATGGGAAATGCAATTACTTGGGTTTATACCTTCAACAAACAATTATTGAAAAACAATTTAATTATTTTTCTTAATAACTAATTTTTGAAGATTGAAGAAGAAATCTTTTAATTGCCCATAGCATCATTTGGCTTAAGTGGTGAGAAAACAAAATGTGATCAGTTCAAAATACAGAATGAAAAATGCTGTAAATAAGAGAGAGATGATTAATAAATTATTCAGGTCTCAAGTCTCTACTTCCTAACATGATCTGGGGCCACATGATTTGATGACTAACCCTATATAAATAAAGGCTGCTTCTTACATTTTTTTCCCAACAAAAAGAGAAAAAAAGAAGTTCTAGCTTTGAGTTACCTAGGAAACTTTTATCAAGAAGAAAAAACTTGGAACTCTTCATTATGCTGAATATGCTAAAATATGTACTTTGTACCAATCCTCATAGCAACCAGAGAGAAAATATTTATGAACACTGATTAACTAATGATGATTTCTCGAGGATGACAGGCATGCCAACATGGCTGGCTGCAGAAAAAGGCACAATCAGCAGTGCCAGGCATTCTGCCCTCGCTGCTTTGATACCCATGAGAAACACAGGAAATTTCAGCCTAGAAATTTAGCTAGACATGTCTTTTACAGGAACTGAAGCAGGACACATGCAAGCAAAGCACTTCTTTGGACACACTGAGCACCTGCACAGTGTAGCTGCCCACAGTGGTGGCACGTCTGAACCGCCGTCCCTGCTGGTGGGACATCATGAACAGCGGGGCCAAGCGCTGCTCCATCAGTCTGGCAAAGCTCTGGTTGTTCAGCCCCAGCAAAGCAATATCAACCCCTTGGATGACTGTGGGAACAGAGAAAAAACACAGATCAGCACTTCGTGCACAGACAGGTGAAGTAACACGTGGTCTGTGGGACAGTTTGGGACAGGGAAGTGCAGACTAACTCAGAAATTAAACACCTGGACACTTATCCCCTCTCAGTAATTCCCTGTGGGGATATAACACACTTCTGTTTCAGTCCCTGCACTGCTCATCTCAGACAGTATCAATGATGCTTCAGAGAGTAAAGATCTCAAAATACCATTTCTAGACCTTCAGTTTACCAAAACGGCTCAGGGGAGCATCTACTCTATGATCTTCAATGTAAAAATTAGGTTCAAACCTATTTGAGAGTTGCTGGATTTATGCTTATTGCCAGATGCTCCTATTAACCAGTTTCTGTCCTGAGGATTTGAACCCTGAAGTTTGGATTTTTTTCTCTAACAAAATATCCTTTTTGAGAGCACTGAAACCTGAATAAACATTTCTGAAGTATAAATGAAGGCATCTGAAGTATAAATCAACGCAAGATTTAAAAGACACTGGATTCTAAAGTTCAAAAAAAGTGATATGATATGCTGATTCAATTCATACATATGTATGTTTTTTTCAGTATTATTTCGAAAAAGTCTTCTGGGACCACCAGGATCTTTTTGAAAACCGAGTTTCCATTGTAATGTCAATAATAACCCACAACAGCAAGTGCACAGAGGCAAGAAATGGAGTATCAGGTTCACAGGGTCCATACTGGGAGGAGCTGTACCACTCCCTTCAGAGGATTATCATCTCTGTGTAAACTCATGTTTTATTTCAAATTTATGAAAAGATGGAACTGGTACCAAGTCTATTTCATGTCAGAGCCCTTTGCTCTTGCTCTCCTGAGCATTAAAGAATTCCAGGTACAGGCACGTCAACTAGAAAGGCTTTGGTATCACTCAAAGATATCTGAGGGAAAGGGTCTCTTTCTTGCCCAGTTATCATTTCTGAAGTCAAAATTATTGTGCATGAGAATGTGGCACCTGTGAAATGACTTGATAAAAGAAATATTTTGAAGCCTAAGAGCTTCAAGTGAAAGATGCAAAAATCCCTGCACCCAGATAGTCAGCAAATCATAACAAAGTTCCTTGGTGTAATAGCTTCACCTTTGTTCCTGGGTTATGTCTATGTGTCTCTTTTGATTTCAGATTTAAATCCATGCCCCAGGGTATTAAAAAAATAAATAAATAAAAGGTTTGTGTCTCAAAACTCTGGGAAGATAATACTGTTCTCAGAATTGTTTCAACCAAAGTGCTATAAATTCTGAGGTGGGTGTTGGTCACTGGAGATGTCACTGCTCCAGATGATCTATCACTTATGCCACAGAGTGACTGTAAGTACATTTGCCCAGCTGAAGGCAGGTTCAGTGACCAGCCACTTATTTCTGTGTAAAATTACTGCACCGCTGTGTTCATCTAAATGAGCACTAAAAATTATTACCTGGAGTGCCCGGAGGAGGGAAGGACATTAGAAAGTACCTGTGATCACCCAGTAGTCTCTAGTTGATTCCGAGACATCAAGGTTTGGATACTCCAAAGCTTTAAAAAATAGAAGGTTAAATTATGTCATAATATTCCAACACCCTACACATTATGCATCCCAAAACTGGCTACCCTGACAGCAATAAATAAAATTGAACTATGGCCCAAGAGGAGATTTAGAGCATAATTTTCAGGGTTACAATTTCTTTTCTGTCTGAAAAAGAGCACCAAGTGTAAACAGAAGAAGCACTGCCAGACAAAGTAGAGCATATATCTCCTGTTGCCAAAATACTGGCTGGGACAGAGTCTGGGATGAAGCCCAGGAATGCCCAGAACCAAGAAGGATAGGTAATAGGTGTTGTATTCATCTCTGCTGCTTTCTCCCCTGCAGAAACCAGATGAGATTCCACGATGATTCTGTGATTATTCCTTATGTAGCCCAGATCATAGTTTTAGCCTAAAATAACATGAAAATAGACCAGGATCAGACTCCACATGGTCTGCAAACGAGACTAACAAAACTGTGAGCACACCTTGGAGTGTGGTGCTCTCTCACTGTGCACCGTTTAAGGCATTACTGCCATATGTGTCTGCATCTGCGAGAAACTGATATTTGCTGTTGTGATGCCTTTTGTTAGCTCCTCCATCTCCAAAGTGCACTAGGCTGTAAAGCTCAATATGCTGCTAATTCATTCCCCAGCTCAGCGTTTGTTCAAGAGATGAATACTGGGAACTTAATTCAGAAAGCATCCATGCTCTGCACGTTGATAGGCTGCTTCTGAGTCACCTTGATTTTTAAACCTCAAAGTGGCTCAGAATAGTAAACATTGTAAAGGATTTGATTACACACAGTAGCTGCTTTTGAGGAGGATTTCACAGCGTGCCCTGAGCTGTGCATTTCCAGGACAGACTGCAAAGGCTCTGGAGGAGCCACTGGAGCCTACAGGGAAATAACATGCTCAGAGAACAACCTCAATGTTTGTTTGATAAACTGAGACAACTACACTGCCACATGAATAAGCATCAAACACTCTTCAAAGGAAACATTTTCCAGACACGCTGTCGGTCTGGAGCCGTAAACACTGCGCGTGCATTAAGTTCATGAGTTTGCAGTACAGCTGCTGCACTGGGAATAAAACCAAGAGCTCCAAAATGAAATATAAGCCATTAGTTGTTAAAGAAACACTAGCTAAAGACTTTATCAGGTCTGTTCATCATGTGTGGGCATCAGTAGACAACTGCAGTACCACATGAGACTTGCTGTGTGACAAATGGCTTGCACAGCTCCTGACTACCAAGCATACGCTTGTATTGCCTTTGTGAGAAGCACCACATTCCTCTTCCTATGCAACAGGCCTATTTTGGAGGCCAAACACTTGAACTGAGCTTAGCCAGCATCAAAACCTCCTCCAGCTCTCTCCTTGTGCTCCTGGATGGCCCATGAAGACATGTCCTAAGCACAGGGCATCCACCGGCCATCAAAAAGGAGCATCTCTAATGAGAATGGGGGACACCCCTTTGGAAATCCCTTCTAGGTCCATGACCACACCCTTTATCAACAGCCTCTCTCCCTCTGCCTCCCCTTGCCTGTGGAAAGACTTTAGGAAAACACAAGCCCACCTTGAGATGTGTCTCTTACCCCATGATGGAAACTCAGACTCAAAAGTGCACAAACACAGCGCAAGAACTTACAGGGCAGTTTCACCTCTTTGTTTCCAAATATCGTAATTTGATGGGTAATGCCTCAAGAATGACATACAAACCTCCTTTCCCAAAGATTTGCCCAGCCACCAAAGTTAGCTGTGATTCCTGACTGCCTCACAGCAGAGAGAAATCACTTATCCCACAGAAAGCTCATGGTTCAAGTCCCTGGGGAATTGCACCGTGTAATTTCTCTGCTGTTGGGCTGTTTGCAAACAAAACGGACTGACAAAGAAAAAAAAAAGAAATCTGTGTTTTCCTCAGTGCTCACTTTCCAACAGTCTGCTTCTGCATGTACCCAGCATGTCCTCTCCTCACTCCCAGCAAACACAGAACTCCAGTTCTGCAGCGAGCTTAATTTCACACATCACATTAACAAGCAGATTAAACAGAAATCCCCATAATCAAGTGTCTTGTCCCTTTAATCATTTAAAGAAATCAGCAGGCAGAGTCAGAGAGTACATACACCACATGGGCTGCCCACACAATTGTCTCCAGCTCTCTGTACCTCAGAGCCTTCATAGCAACTGCAGTGCAAGAAAACCATTGATGGCAAAGTGCTCAGACCACGTGAAAACTGAGGATGCATTTCTCAGCAAATGCACCAACAACTTTTTAAAAGAGAAGCACAGGTGGAGCTCACCCCACTACCCAAACACACACTCCCAGCCTGATCCCAGCCCAGCCCCTGAAGCAACCACCAAGGCTGAGGATTTCACTGAAGCAAAGGGCTATGCTGAAGATAAAGCTCATTCAGTGCTGTGCTAATCACTCCTGGAATGAAGACTTTGGAACCTTTTGTGCTTTGCTTTTCACAAAACTACAATTTTATTCTGTTTGAAACCTAGCAAAGGAAATTTTTCTTTATTAATGACAGAGTATATATGTTTTTCCTTAGTTTTTTGCCAGTGTTGCTAGAAGCCAAAATAAACACTGAGCCCAGAGAAAAAAAATAATCTAATTCCCCCTCCCCCTTTTTTTTTTTAACAAAATACAGTTTAAAAACTAACCAGAAAAACTACCTACAATCCCTGAGCTTGACAACAAAGCCAGATTCTGGTGTTGGCTAATCTTGATGCTGGGAAGCACATACTTACATTCAGCAATGGTGAGAGGTGGGTAGGTGAGGTAGAAACCCACCAGCTCAGCTGACAGCTGATTAAGAAGGTTGCTGGAAATAGTGCCATTTAGAGTTGTGCTTTGATTTTTCACTACGTAAAACAGAGTGACAGCTTGGGAGACATTGGAGGTGTTCAAAATCTGAAACAGAGGCAAAAAAATAATGTGTTGCTGTGGTTCAGCTCATTAAAAAAAAAAAAGGAAAAAAAAAAGGAAAAAAAAAACCACCAAGGCAGTGGAAAGAAACTGGGGAAACATTAACCTGAAGAATGGATTAACTACATCTCATCCAGTGTTACTTGTGTGATACTTTAATCCCTGCTCTTAGCACTTGCAAGGTTCCTGGAGGACAGCAGCAGGCAGAAAAGGTGCAGCCAGGACTGAAAATGTTTTCCCCTGTTTTTACCAGGAAATGTGGGATGAGGGAGAGGATGCTTATCAGAAAAACCATCCAGTGCTTGATGCAGAGAAATTGTCCTGTTTATCTTGCTGTCTTTGCTGCCTTCCTACAGCTGGTTTCTAGACCCACACATTTTCCATATGAAATTAAGAGATGTCTTTCTGTTCCTGACATCATATGAACCCCTGCTCTCCTCCCCACTCTAGCTCAATGCCAGTCTCTTCCTGAGCCCAAATCTTATTACTACATTTTGAGGACCAATTCTCTTCAGCAAGTACTGGATGAGATTCTCAAACACCAGGAACAAAACCCACATGTTTTCTTGGAAAACTTATGCCCAAGGGCAAGAGGGATGGGGTTATTTGGCTACTGATAGGTAGGCTCGACAGCATTCATTAATATTTAAATACCCCATTTTTATGGTCTGGATCACCAAGTCAAAAGAAGAAACATGGTATAAAAAAAAGGCATCACAAGAGCCCAAGGTCAGACCAAAAGTCTGCCTAGCCAATGTCCACTTACAAATGGCTGGAGCAGAGGGTTGGAGAATTAGCACAGGGCAAGAGGAATAAATGGCTCTCAACAGCGTAAGGTTATCCCAGAGCTATGTCAGAGCCATAAATCATATGCCTGGGTTTAAAAAGGGTTGATGACTTTTTATTCTATATTTATGGCCAAATATTTTTTGTCATTTCCTTATTTTTTTCTCCAGTTACATCCGGACATCTTTATCACACAGTGTGTGAAAGGATGCTTCTTTTTATTTACATTTGAGTAGTTCTGTTATGGGAAACTCCAAGTGACCACTCCTGATTCACTGCTGGCTGGAGAGCCATGGCCAATTTCATTTCTCCTTGCATGGAAAATGCTTCATGCCTTTTACCCACCTTCCCTCTACTTTCCTAGGGCAGCAATGCCTTTTCTGAACTGGCTCTGTTACTCCAGAACTGTTCCCCAGTTTTCAATTCATCTAAAGCCCTCATACAGCATTTTGTTGCATGGACCTAATCTTTTGCATGATATTGGAATAACTTCAAAAAAATTTATCATGAAGATCACACCCTTGAGCCTCTTACTTCCCAGCTTATATGTTGCCTCCAGGACATCCATCCTAGCTCTCCTTAAATTGGCAATACCCACAAAAACAGCCCTCCCTTCTCCTAGGGCTCTTTCCAAAATTGCTTAGGTGCTTTGTGAGATCTGCCACTTCCACCACAAGCAAATTAGGCACCATAATGTTCCCCTCAATGCCACAGGTCCAGCTATTGAAAAGTTTGATAATTAATCACTTTACCTACTGTGGTAGGCCCTATCTTGCCCTGTGCTTTGCTGCCTCTCTGAGCTCCTCCAGTTTGAGCACAAGCTCACAAGAAACAGCACCAAAATAATTAGCAGAGCGTTGATGGCAAATTTTCTCCTTCTGAGGAGCACAATCCATACACAGAGTATTATCAAAAATCAAAAACATATTGTAATATTGCCCAGAGGATCATTTCTTTAGTACTGAAGTATGGCATAGAATGTAAGAGTGTTGGCCCACTATACATATAAAGGTGTGTAAAAATTTGTGGTGAATTTGTGCCCGTGAGTATGAAACTGAAATGCATACCAAGAGAAAGAAATCTATTCCATTATTTCAGATCTTAAAAACAACTGTGCCTAGCACCATCTTTACACCTGAATAGCCTCACTGAAAGCAACTAATGTGTCAGAATAACATGTTCACTAAAAACATAAATTTGGAAGACTGTATTTTTATACTTGGAATTTCATTTATATGACTGAACTGCAAGCAGTAAAACTCCAATTCATGAAAAGCAACAGCCTGCTATAAATCACGCATTTGTAAGTTTTCCTGCAATGCATAAACAATCTCATTGCAGATAAAAACATAAACTTCCTTTCACAGTGGCTAGCAAAGGCACTGTGCTGGAATAAAAACATACACATGGCAAAGAATAACCAGGAGGGGTTGGCAACAGGCACTGGCAAAGCAGCCAACACTGTACCTGAACAGTTAAGTTGTTGCTGGTGTTTAGGACCTTTCTTTCAGCATCCTGAAATGCTCTCTGGAGCCGCTGTTCCATGGTCTGAACAAATTTGCATGACTGAATATTATCTGTTTGACCCACAAACTGCAGCTCTGGAAAAAGGAAGGCATTAGCATGTGGACAAAGTATTCTCAGTTGCAGCACCAAGAACAAAATGATCAATTTACACATTAAGCAGGTGAAGATAATGCCACTTCAGGAACTGCACTAAAGTAGCCTTAATTAAGACAAAATGTAAGAATTAAATTGCATTATTAGAGCTGATACTCTCCACAAACAAATGGAGATTGCTTGTGTAATGATATATAAGATGGTAAGGCCTGTTTTCTGTGCATATACTTGCTCAGAGCCAGGCAGTAAGCAAAGTCATTCTAAAAGACAAGTTATAATCTTAAATCTTGCAGGTCATTTGGTCCTGCAAAATATAATCAATCATAATATTGATTCTCATTCTGTTTTATTTTCAGTCTAGGAAAAATGTACTTAATTGTAACTGCCATAAGTATGTGTATACAAACATTGTAAGCACACATGTGAGAAATATTTTTTTATCATTTAATCCATCATTTCAGAACACTCTGCCCTCTCCTAATCTTATAGTGCCCCACAATTACTCTGCATTGATGCTTGCTGCCACATCCCCTTGATGCCTTTTTGGGACTACCTAAAAACAGAGGCCAGCCAAAATTAAGGGGAAAAAATGCAGTAATATTTATTGAAGGGCCTTCAGGTACATTTCAGGCAGACAAAGCCACCCCAGGGGCTACACCCAAAAAAATGGGTGACAGGTCATGGGTTTCATACTTTTATAAGCTTGGTCCATTTGCATATTGGGGGTTAATTTTCCAATTACAGCTTCAGGTAATGAAGTCATTTAACCCCAGTTTGCTCCTCACCACCTCACTTTTGTTTACATCTCTCAGGGCCTGAGACAGTGAGGTGTCCTTGATTGCCAGGCCTGGAGAGGAGCTGTTGTGTCTGCCCAACCTGGGAGAGCAGTAGCTAACACTGTACATGGAGTTTAGAGAAATACGCTAAAGAATTGCAGGGTTACAAATCTATGAAAAATATAAAAGCTAAAATTCTAAGGCATCACCCTCACAGCAGCGCCCACAGCAGAGCACAGGGGTGCCCACAGGACACCGGAACCCCCAGCAGAGCCTGTCCTGCTGCCACCCCACTGCCCCAGAGAGCCCCTGGGCACCGGTCCACGGACACACACCCACCCTGGGAGGGGCCCCTCGCTCACCCGTCTTCAGCTGGAAGTGGTAGGCGGGCAGGGGCTGCCAGGGCAGGGCCAGGGCCACCAGGGCCTGCAGGTGTGGCACGTGCTGCTTCATGTCCGCCGTGGCGTTGCTGAGGCCGTAGGCGAGCAGCTTCTCGGCGACCGCAGCCGGCGTGAAAACCAGCCGGCCCCGCGTGACGTAGTAACCGACGGTCAGGTTACTCGACTGCTCCAGGATTTCAACCTGGAACACACAGGGCAGCATGGTTTCTTTATTATTTTTATTATTTTGCTTGCAGTTCAGCCGCTGTTTGATGGGGTTTCTCACCCTGAATATGCGTCCCTTGCAGCGTTTTTATCCTGCAGTCCCCTATAAACCCTGTGGGATCAGTTAGTGTCGTATCAGACACGGCGTGGATGCTGAGAACTGGTCAGAGAAGAAAGTCAGATAAACTTTCCCAGGCATTGCTCTGTGAAGTTTTAGGAAAGTTCAGTGAAGGAATTAGAAGAATTCTTAATATTTGCAGCTGGTGCTGTTTTCTCGTAAGATATTTACAAGAGGGTGGTGTGCCTAACTAGGCAATGGTGTGAGGGATGTTGATTAAGGACCAATGAGGTCCACCTGTATTGTAACTGTCTATAAAAAGTGTGTGGTCTTTAATAAAATAGCATTTTGTCTTCTGAGACTTTGGAGCCTATGTGTTACCTTATTCATCCAGCCTCAATACAACAGTGACAGACACGATATTAGCAGAGCTGCTCAGAGAGTTTTAGGCTCAGCCCATGCGGCCTGGGCTCCGAACTGAAGAAGTGCAGAACTGCTACCACAGCTGCAAGCCTCCAGGTTAGGCTGTGTGGAAGCTCTCAGTTCAGTCGAAGAGAGAACAGAGAGAATCCTCTCAGGCTTCGGCCTGGGAAAGTTAGGAGAAAGAATTCAAGCAATTATGATCTCTCTTTCTGTTCATGTGTTTGTGCCCATGTGGAATGTGTTCTGGAGATTGCTTACCCAAGGTGATTGCTTGATTGGATTCTGGTGATGGGGTTTGGATTCATTGACCTATTGGATCCACAGCTGTGTCGGGACTCTCGGCAGAAAGAGTCACTCTTGGTGACTCGGTCTTCGAGTTAGCTAGTTAGTGAGAGCTCTTGCTAATGTAATATAGTGTAATATAAGTATAGTAGAATATAGTATAAGATGATGTAATAAAGCAATTGATCAGCCTTCTACAATCATGGAATCAATGCTAATTATTACCTGGCTGAGGGCCTGTGGCAACAAGGCTGGGCCTTCATCCATGCACAGGTACTGGGACATTTTACATGTGCATGAAAAAACATAGAGAGCTTCCAGCTCCTCCTCCGTGCCTAAGGTTCACTGACTTCATGAATGTTTCTGTCATTGCAGGTTTGCAGGCAGATTTTTGAAAGACAAAAGTTTCCAATATTTGATTGGGCTGTCTCTTATCTCCTGTTCTCCTGTACTGTCCCAGATGGTTAAGTCTATGAGTGGACCTATATGAGTGGAAATGCCAAACCACAAGAATGAACACACTGTGAGTCAAAACATGAGCTGAGTCTTACCTCAAAATTCTGTATTTCCCAAAAAGTTTTAGCCCTGGAACTGGTCCTCCTCACTAAGTTTTAGCTGGTTTCCTTTGTTAGAAGAAGGCAGTTCCTCCCAAGTTTGTAAAAAGGGAGGGGACAAAACCTGGGAGTTTTTATTGCTGTTGCCATGGAGCACACAATTCCCAAAGCAACTGACATCCTCCACACTTACAGCAATAAAGCACGAGGACTGAAGTCAATTTGATGACCTCTGTTTTGAGAAAAATTGCTTTTTCCTTCCCAGAGGCTTGGAGAGTGTGGCTCCTAACATCCCTGGACCTCACACAGACCCCAGCGTGAGTGCACAGGAAGCTGTGTCCAAGGAAAAGGGCCCTGGCAGCCCACCCGAGCCTGCTCCCACACACAGCAGTGCAGAGGTTCGTGCAATTTAGCTGCAAAGTGATGACCACATCACCTCCATTTATTTTCAATAAAACATGCTTTCTCCCTGCTCAGGATTCTTGTTCCTGGGAAATTGCAGCTGTCAGGTATTGGGTTTTCAAAGCAGGGAGTGGACTGACAGCAGTGATATCCCATTTACCAGCCATGCTCTTGCCATTGATCCAGGCTGAGCACAGCAGCATCCAGCTGCCCCTGAGCAGAAGTCACTCCTGAGCTGCAGGGGGAAGAGGAAACTGCTGTCAGTAGTCATTTCCCAAAGCACACTAAAAAGAAGTTTGCATTTCTCTCTTCTTCTCCATCAAATATACCGCTGAAAGCTTTGGAGTATTCATTATATTTTTAGAGACCAGAATGGGTGCCACCTCTGCCTGCTCTGCCTAGGAAAATCTCAGTGGTCCCCTCCAAGAGCCTTCCTGCATCCAGAGACACCACTGGAGCTGCAGGCAGCTCTGGTTCTTTGGTGGGAGAGCTGTTTTGGTGAAATCAAACAGGAGAAGCCAAGCACGCTTACCTGAGCACTGACATTCTGGTTGAAAGCTTGTCTCAGCACTTGGTTGAGGCCTTTTCTCACACTCTCCCTGAAGGCATTGCTGATCATCATCCTCCTTGTGTTCAGAAACAGAACTGTGGAGCAACAAAAGCCACAGGGTGGTTTGAGACATCACCACGCTCTTGTTTGCTTTCTTTAATTGTTTTACATTGGGCTGGCTGTGCAGGGATCATCAAAGCAGCTTGGATTAGCAGCAGCTCCAAAGACAAGAACTGCAGGGGCTCAGCAGCTCCTGAGTTCCCTATTCATCCCATGGCAATAGCCCATTGTTTCCATGTTTCCAGAGCAAGGTCTAACAAACGCAATTTCATTAGCAGCAACAACAAGTCTTTGCCATGCTGCCTCTCCAAGGAGGCATGAGGCCACTCACTGCCTGAGGACAGACTGGCACAGCATTCCCAGAGCTGCACAGGCAGGCTTCACGTCTTCATGGCCACAGTTACATAAAAGAAATCTGCTGCTCTTCTGTTACAATTGTTTTCTATTTAGAAAGCATCTGTATGCTTTCTTTAATAAACCTATCACTATCTTCTTATTTTTCTCTTATAATTTCCAGGGAGAGTTTTATAGCTGTGCTTGTGTACTTTCAACTATGTACTGTACACAAGCTACTTGTATCTTTAGAAATAGATAGCTGTTGTACTCATCATGCTACTGATGGGGATATTTAGCAGCTAAAAAACACACATTAGGTCCAAAAGCTGCTTATTTCACTGTAGCCTGTATCATGCAAGATTACAAACTCTTTTCTGTACCTATTCTTTGCTGATATCTCCAAGACACACACATCTTCTGGTGCTGTGCTGCCACAAGGAGTCCATGAGAAGCCTGGGCAAGGTACCTCTCCAGGCCCCTTTAGTTTAGAATTCTTACAGCTAAGGAGAAGCTGTCCATGAAAAAACAGCCAGAGCCAGAAGTGGCATTATTCACATAGAAAACTCAAAATCCTCCCACTTTGAAGTGTGCAATGCTAAATGCTAAATGTGCAAAACTCTAAATGCTAAACATAATTTTCAAGTGGATCTGTAATGATAGAATTAGGTGCTCACATTAGAACAGAATTAGGTTTTTGTGCGTAAACAGGGCTGAGGACCAAGGCAGGTCACTGCACTGTCCCCTCCAGCAGCACAGACTCCTCACTGCAAAGCAGGCACCAAACCATCCTGGCTTACAGGGCTGTCCCTCCACACAGGTGGTCCTGCAGTGACCCCTAAACTTCACAGCACCTGATCCCACCACCTCATTTGTGTTAGAACCGAAGCCACAAGTAAAACCAACGCCATTTCCAACTAACAACTCTGCTCGTACCCATCTGATTCATCAGCACAGATGATCAACCACTACTGCCCTACATCCCTGGACACTGGGACGTGCTTCTCACACCTCACAGACACAGGAGAGCCCTTCAGCAAACCCAGAGGCTGCACGTACCTGTTTTCACCATCATGTTGGCAGAGAGCCGGCAATCCAGGGAGGGAGCTGCCGTCATGTTAGCGAAAGCGGCTGCTGCCGTGGTGCCGGGAGGAGCAGGGGTGAGTTCCACGGCAGGAGGGGGAAGCCTAGTTGTTTTCGCTGATGCTGTAATAGATGTCAAAGCTGCTGTCATTGTCAGTGGGGATGGGGTTGGCGTTTTGGTGATGTCTGAGCTCGGGAACTTCTGGGTGTCAGTTACTGTTGTTTCTATCTGCCTTGGTACGTGGGCTGTGGGTGCGAGTGTGGAAGCTGTGACCGTGCTGCTCTTGGGGGTTATGAGCAGAGCTGGCATGTCCAGAAGTGAGGCAGTCGTGTTTCTCGTTGCAAAAGGAAAATCTGCCTGTGCTCCTACCGAGCTTAGATCCGGTGTCAGTTTTGTGGCAGTGTTATTTTTTGTTAGTGTCAGGATCGGTGTGCTTAAAGCCATCACGGATGGCAAAGGTGTGTTTTCAGTGCCTAGAGAAAAGAAGGAAGAAGCTGGCACTGGTGAAGCTGGAGATGATTTTCTTGTTAGTGGTTTTGCTTCTGAAGTTTCTACTGTAGGTATTGCACCAGAAGATACTCCAGATAACACTGTAAGAACAGAATGGGTAAAGTTGGTTGTTGACAAAAAAGGAGACTCTATCTGTGTAGGTGATGCATGGACAGAAGTTATGATGACTTGACTGCAGAGCACTGGTGGTAGGGGTTTGCAATGGGATGCCCTTGGCTGCTTTATTAGGTATGTTACTGGGAGCTAGACTATGACTTGCAGCACTTGTGTCCCACTCCTCCTCACTGAATGTGGCTGGATATTAATCAGCCATAACCAAATAACCAAGGGACTCAACTGGTTGTCTGCAAATTCTGGAAAATTCCCAGAACCAGTGTCTTCTCAGATAAAACTATTCAAGAGAGTTGAGCCAGAAGGCTTGGTGACAGGGAAGGGACACTGGGCTGGCAGTGTGCTGAGGGCGACACTGCTTCTGTTTGGGGCTGAAGTAATCAAGCTGTCAGTGAGCTGAAAAGCCAACACCAGTGCTGTGCCTAATGTTTCAGTCAGTAATCTTTCCAGCATCACTTGTTTGGGATTCTAGAGAGCTAGGGAGAGCATCTGCAGCATTAACAGGAGGCACATGTAAATGGAGAGGTGCTTTCTCATGTATACTGATAGGAACCTCTCCAACACGGAAGAAATCAACAATGTTTTCAGCCCTGCTTCCATGCTTTTTTTTGCAGAGACTCAGGCAATGTCAATGCAGTAGCAATGGATGAATACTGAACAGGAGATGTTTTCAGTGCAAGAGCATCTACATCAAATTCTGAAAAGTTATTCTTTTCAGGAAAGGGTAAATTTGAAATGTTTTGACTATAGGATGTACATGTGTAGTTTGCTGAAGGGGTGGAGAAGAGTGGCTGCTGATTTGTATTAATTTTATTTTGTAGACTTGACACTACCGACTATGGTGCATAGTACTCATCTTCCAGTGGAAAAGTACTTGGAGCAACTTCCTTTTTTCCCATTTGGACTGAAGTTTTTACCGAAGGAATACTAATGCCAGCTGCAGAGAGCAATGCTTTATTGGTCCACGTAGAAGCAGCAGTTACAACTTCAGGAAGGCTGACAGGATCTAAATTGCTTTCAGAGTCTGCATTCAAAATCCTGGAAGAGCCAGAACTGTGGCTGTCCATCACTGTTGTCATGGAAACAAGTGATGGCAGCATACCCCACGCTGGAGGCATGACGGAGGCGAGTGGCTTTTTTTCAACTGAATGCAAAGTCTGACCAAAGGTTAAATGATTTAAAGCTCTTGGAGATGAATATTCTGCATGTGGGGTCACAAGAGTGGGTACTCCCATTTTTCTGTCTTCATTTACAGTTACATCTGAACTTTCTGCATCTCCAGGCGGAAGATGTGCAGTCACAAAAGCAGCAGTGGCAGAAGTATTTGTGGCAGCAGGTTCAGGTTTGGAATGGCATACAGTGGAAGCAATTAATGGCAGCTAGATCAAGAGAGAGTCGTCATGGCCATCTCCAAAACACTGTCTAGTATCCTTGCTCCTATGAGGAGGGTACAGGTTTGGATACCTGGAGAAATTTTGGAAAGCTGAGTTCCATAATGCAGAACATTATTAGTGTTAAAGTTCATGGACATCTTTTTTGTCACTCCTCTTGTGAAAGGCTGTTGAGCTGTCCTTGCCACAGGAAAGCCACCAGGATTTGGGAGAGCAGGGCAGAACCAGCTGGGAGTCTCATGCTATTTGCCTGCTAAGTTCCATCAGTCAGACCTTCTGCAAAATTCTGATTCAGAGGCAGCAGCGAGCGCTGCGAGGCAGCAGCGGGAGGGATCTGCAGCCTGTCCTGCTTGGCTGCTGCCGCCCTGGGACTGGCTGTGTGTGCTGCCCCAGTAAACACCTCGTTTGTCTCCGTTAGCAAGGGAGACCTTGGGCTGGTTGGAGAGGAGTGTGCTGCATTTCTAAAGAGAAAATCTGTTTTGCTTCTAAATTCTCGTACTGGCAGCTCTGCACTGCGAGCGTGCTTTGCATCTGGAAAAAGTGATATTGGCAGTGAAAGGGAGGACGTGCTCTGTGCTGAGCTGGAGACCTCAGCTGAGCTCTTGGGGGCTGATGACATGAAAGGTGCAGGGTGAGAGGCTGTAGTGCAATTAGTCAGTGCTGTGAAAGACTGAGGGTGACTCATTGGCGGTATTAGATGTGGAATACCCGCAGCATGGAAGACTGATGTAGGAACCGCTGCTTTATCCTGGAAAACTGATGATGACAGAAGAGTGGTACCACTAATTCTGCCAATCAGGGCTGCCCTAAACGGCTCCAGCAGAAGCAGCATTATACATACTCTCATCAAGGAACCGTGATAAACTTTTGGAAATTACCGTCAGGGGAGACTGATGCATTTTTTACCCAGGAATATCAGAATATACAGATGACAAAGAGGTCCTTTCCAAAGGAAACCCTTTTCCCACTAACTCTGTGAAATGCACTGTTGTTGATCCAATGAAAAGCATGGCCCCCATAAACAAGTTGGGATCCCTTCTGTGATTCACCACACTGCAATGCACCATGCTTAGAGCACTATTCCTGCTTTCACTAACCTGTGAGCTAGCTGAATCTGTGCTGAAGAAACCTTCAGGATCTGCAGACAAAGGCACTTGGATGGGCAGTACAGCTGGCTTAGAAAAGTTAATGGCATGAGGTGACTGGATTACCAATGAGGAGAATGATGGTGATGGAACAGCGGCAAGCATGTCTGATCCTGATGTGCTTTCTTTGGAAATGGAGGGTGTTTTCTAATGGCACTGGCTGGGATGGCACAGCTGCACTCAAATGTGTCACTGGTGGTGTGGTGGACAGTGTGGCAAACATACCAAGCTGAGGCAAACCTGTTAGAGCAGCTGTGTCTTCTGCATCTTGAGACGACGGCCTCAGAGGCGACTCGGCTGAAACCTCAGCGGGTTCCTGGGGTGCACTGTTCCCACTGCCCTGATAGAGGGAGGGTGACAGGTGCATCTGATCCAAAGTCCTGGTACGGGCGCCAGTCAGCGTTGTTTTTATCATCTGAAGCAAGTCTGCGTTCTCCAAAGTCTGTCCCAGAGAAATATCAGCTACTGAGGGAGTCTTAGTTTCTGTGGAAGGCCGTGTTGGTGATAGTATAGATCTCCAATTAGGAAAAGATCCTGTAGAAGGAGCATCATTGATATGCTGTTGCCTGACACCTGTAAAATAATAAGTAAAATGAGTATGTTCTTCCCCAAAATGAAGAGTTGTTATCTTGTTGCTACAAATCACAACACAAAATGCATTAAGTTTCGTAAAACAAGTTAATTTTTTGTTTTGTTTTCAGAGTGCATAAAAATTCAGAGAAAGTTTACCAAAAAAAAAAAACCACCCCAACATGAAACCCAGTGAAAGGTTCAACACAACAGATTTTAAACCCCTCAACTCATTTCATCTGACAGAAGAATAAGGAAAGCTGCCTTGACCATGCTATTCCAAAATCCTACTTTTACCAGGGATGTCTCGACACACTAAAAGACACATTCTTAAGCCTGGGACAATTCTTGAGGTTATCATGAGTCACCCTGTGTCAAAATACTGTGTGAGAAGATGGGTTTAGAAGCAGTGCAGAAAGGGTATGGGTTTTGACAAGCAAGCTTCACTGTTTTGGCATGCAGTCTGACATGGGAATAGAGTCAGCACTGGCTGCGTTCCTGCAGGATGCATCTGGTGGTGCTCATCCTGCCAGCTCTAATAACGCGCGCAATTACAGGCACAAAAGGAAGAAAATAAAACAGGGATGAACAAGAGGAGAGGGGGGCAAGATCCAAAACAAATTAGGACATTAAACTCTTTTTTTGACATGTGCAGA
This sequence comes from Ploceus nigricollis, assembly GCA_013399945.1. Lineage (NCBI taxonomy): Eukaryota > Metazoa > Chordata > Aves > Passeriformes > Ploceidae > Ploceus > Ploceus nigricollis. The sequence continues at coordinate 96,190 of VXBC01006602.1, forward strand.
TGCACAACACATCGTTTCAAACACCAGTTTACTCTGCATTCAACACCATAATGTTCCTAGGCTTTGTTTTCTTGAAATGATTACAGTTATCTTAAAATCACAGAATGGGAACACTCACATTGGTACTAATTCAAAGATTAAGATTCACTCAAGAGGAAAATTTAAGGTGGTGGTTTTTTTTTTCTTCCTTCCCTCACATCAAGACAATAGATCAAACCTCAGTCCTGGCACTTGGTACCATGCCAATCTCTGTCCCCTTGCATAGCCAAGCAGAGGAAAAACATGGAGCTAAATCCTGCCCTCCAGCTGCAGCACATCTGGACCAGACACAGGGGATGCCAACCTCCTCCACAGCCCCGTGAATAACCCAGCATAATGGTGTGGAAGAGCAAGCAGAGCAGATCTTGAGACGCATAAAATGAGCTGGACACTGGCTCCAGCCACCCATGAACCCAAGGGTCAGCAGAGCCAACAGCACCAACTGGGATCAGCCCACACGGACAGGAGCCAGCAGCAGGAGACCTTACAGCACAAGGGAGGAGAATGGGTCACACTGCACCTATTTAAAGCTAAGTTTCTTCCTTTCTACAGTTTTCTTTCCTCCTAAGTTTCTACACCACCCATCCTCCATATCCACAGGCCACAGCAGATGATTAGACTAGCTCCTTCAGGCTCCCGTGTGCATTCCACAGGAATGTGCTGGAATTATGTTCAGCATTTTCTCTCTCTAAAAAGAAAAAAAATATCCACAAAAAAAAACCACCAAGAAAACCAAAAAAGAAAACCCAAAACCAATGAGAGATCTTCCACTTTATCCCTGTATTTAAGAGTTTTATTAAGCCATGGTGAAAAACAGCCATTATTATCTCCTTCACTAAGATGCAAGAATAATTACAGTTTCCAGAATTTGGACACTATCAATTTGGTTTAGGGAAGCAGCTCCAGGATGGGCAACAGAACAGAGCTCTGCCCTCCAAGCAACCAAAGAAGTCCCCAGACCTTTCACCTGACACAGGTTAACTTGCACACAAGTGATCTGGAGAAAAGCAAAGGGAGGCAGACACAGGGCTGCCTATGGCAATGAAAAATAAGCAGGGGAACAAGGAGCCCAATCCACTTTTATGGAGCTGCTCCAGAAGGTCAGCAGGCTGGACAGGAGGCTGCAGAGTCCACCAGGGAACTTGACCCACCAGGAGAGATTTGCAGCACAGAAGGGATGCTTTTGTATTTGGGCCTTGGCTGCTGATGTGTCATCAGGGGACTGGAGACAGGTGTGGCCTGGTCTCTGATACTCCATGTGCTCCACCCTATGTTGGAAGGCACATTGTGCTGTAGACTGTGTTTTGGTGGCTTTTCCTTCCTTGTGAGTCTGGCAGATTTTTAACAGAAGGCAGGAAAGAAGACAAGATAAATTTTGCTCAGCTAGAATGGATTCAGACATGTGCTTGAAATTAAGAACTAGCTGATGTGCTTTGCAAAACCAGACTTTAGGCAACCTGCAGCTTAAATATCTCTGCTGGCAAAGTCATCATTACCCAGCCTGTTGCACCTCTAACTGAAAACTCAGAACTGAAAAATGACTGCAAAGGCCTTGTGTGGGATTTCTTTTAGCACTTAGTCCTAGAACTACTCTAGCACAAGTCCTAAAGGGGTCTTAAGCAAGTCAATGTTTTCTACTTTTCTAAAACAGCAAAACCTATCAGCATCAATCCTCTCACAGACTGCACCATTCTTCATACATTTCTTCACACGTTGGTTTAATGAGAATGATTATGAGCAGAGAGACAACATAAACCTGGAAAAAGCATTGATGTTACCTCATGTTGACAAGAAGTGAAGAAAAGTTCAAATATTGCAAAGAAGATAAAACACGGAATAAAAATATCCTCTAGCCACTTCTTTATTCCAGTCCTTCAGTTCTTGTTCCTTCCATTCCCTACCAGCTGCCAATTTCTCTGTTCATGCCCATTAATGAAGTCAAGCTCCCAAGCTACTGAAGCATTAAGAAAATTATACAATATTCTGCAACCTATGTATGATGCATTCCACTGCAGCAGATTTTTTTTTTATTCTGTGCCCATGGAGAGATATTGACTGTCAGCATCTGTTTCAAACTGCCATAAATTCAGCATCCTGGTAGTAACCAGACAGACACAATACATGGAGTTTAAACTGAAGGACGTACTCTGTGCTTGAGAATTGTTAGGATGGCATCAACCACTACAGCTCTCTACCAAAAACTGTGCCAGCCAAGACTGCATCATGGAAAAAAGGGCAGGCAGGAAAACATTTCACTTCTACATCTATCAACAGCTGAACACACTTGATGAAGGAGGAGACAACCAATTCAAATCAACAGGAAAGCCACAATAAGAACTCCCCACAGCATGCATTGTGCACTGAGCCACTGCTGCTACATACCAGTAGCTGCTCCTCCTGCCTCTAGATTACCTGTTATTCTTTCATATTTCAGCCTGTTGATGAACCACCCCCTCCAACAATTCCTAAATCCATCTGGCAGTAACCTCATTACAAGAGCCATCACTGATGAGGGACCTTTGCATTAGCAATAATGAGGAACATATTCAATATGTCAGAGTAGGAAGTTAAAAATCAGTCCAGTTTGGAGAAAACCACATTTTCTACATTTCTGAGCATTTTTGTGCACACCTAAAGGCGTGATAAGGACCCTGACCTCTCCTCTTTAATAAAGTGAGGGTCCCCATGAGGAAGGTGTAGGCTGCCAGGAGGGCGCCCCTCACCTTCTCTTCTCCAAGCTGAGCAAGCCAAAGGACTTCAGTCACTTCCTCCACATCTTGCCTCAAGGTCTTTCATCACTTTCATCACCCTTCATCACTCTAATAATGTCCTTCTGCCACTTCTGAGTCAATACAAAATATTGATACAAATACAAAGGCATCTTCAACAATAGAAGATTTTTGTTGTTTCAACTTTGGTTGCATTACTTACAGATCACCTGGATTAATAACATTTAAAAGCGAAGCTGATAAAGAGGATGTTAAGAAATTTTACTGCATGACTGACAAAGACATCTTCCCCATTATATGTCAAGTATGTATCTTTCCATAACCTTCAGCTTACTGAAGACAGGATTCCAATTTTCCAATCAAGTTGCTTTAATTATTCATTTCTGAGACAAAAAAAAAAAAAGACAAAAAAAATCCCCAACTGCTATTAAGTACTGTAAAGGCTAAATTTTAGGAATAAAGTAATACCTATATAAGACTAATTGTAGCCATAGAAAGCATGGCAGAAATGCAAACCTTATATTACATAAGCATCTGGATTTTATACAGCTCTAAATCTGGATTTTATCAGCTCTAAGGGACAGTAACTCCAAAGATATCTTATAAAAATTCCAGATTGTGAGAAATACAATTACTTGCAAACAAACACTTCAGCAAAGCCTCTGATAATGTCTCCCAGATAATAATAATGTTCTCCTGGAAAAGCTGATAGCCCATGCCTTGGACAGGAACACTCTTTGCTAGTTAAGAACTGGCTGGATGGCTGGGCCCAGAGAGTGGTGGGGATGGTGCCACATCCAGCTGGGGACAGTCAGTAGGGATCAGTGTTAGGGCCAACCCTGTTTAATGTCTTTATTGATGATCTGGGTGAGGGGATCAAGGGTATCCTCGAAAGTTCACAGGCAACATTAAGTTAGGCTGGAGTGTTGAACTGCTGGAGGGTAGGAGGCCCCTGCAGAGGGATCTGGACATGCTGGAGGGATGAGACAAGGCCAACAGGATGAGGTTCAGAAAGGTGAACTGACAGGTCCTGCACTTGAGTCACAACAACCCCATGGAGTGCTACAGGCTGGGGGGGGAGTGACTGGAAAGTGGCCCAGGGAAAAGGACCTGGGGGTGCTGGTCAACAGCAGCTGAACATGAGCCAGGGTGTGCCCAGGTGGGCAAGGAGACCAATGGCACCTGGTGTAGATCAGAAATATCCAGCAGGACCAGGGCAGTGGCTGTCCCCCTGCACTGGGCACTGGTGAGGCCACGCCTCGAGTGCTGTGTCCAGTTCTGGGCCCCTCAGTTCAGGAAGGACACTGAGGGGCTGGAGCAGGTCCAGAGAAGGGCAATGGAGCTGGGAGGTTCTGGAGGGTAAAAGCCCTGTGAGAAGCAGTTGAGGGAGCTGGGGGTGTTCAGCCTGGAGAAAAGGAGGCTCAGGGGAGACCTTACCACTCTCTAAACTGCCTGACAGGAGGGTGGAGCCAGATTGGCAACCAGTGATGGGATGGGAGGACATGGCCTCAAGCTGCATCAGGGGAGGTTCAGGTTGGACATCAGCAGGAACTGCTTCCCAGAAAGGATTGTCCAGCATTGGAAGGGGTTGCCCAGGGAGGTGGCAGAGTCACCATCCCTGGAAGTGTTCAAGAAATTACTCGATGAGGCACTTAGTGCTGTGGTTCATTTGGCATGGTCATGTTTGGCCAAAGGTTGGACTCAATGATCTCAGGGGTCTTTTCCAACCTTCATGGTTCCAGGATTCTAGAAAAACAACAAGTTTTTCTTGTTAAATACACCTACAAGTATTGCTGAGAGACCCTTTAGCACTTTACCCCACCCTATCCAGTACCAGATAGGGCTACCCCAGGGCTGCACCTCCTCTTTAAAACAATACCACTAACATATCAAAAACCCACTTTTTTTTCTTCTCAAAAGTACAATGCTTCCTGCTTATTATTGTTTTACCACAAGAGATTGAGTGACCAAAGGTCAGATGTGACTGGTAGGGAATACGGTAAGAAAATTAACAGAATTAACAGAAATTAACAGTAATCTCTGTTTCACCAGTGAAAAAATGCACACCCTAATCACAGGGTTCTGCAATTTACTTCCATTGAAGAGCATTAAGCCTACACTGTATGATGATAGCACCACTTCAGAGTTTTCCTAATGCTATCATTTTTTTTCATTATTCATTAAGAGTTTACAAGTGGAGAAATGGCACGAAAATACAGATTTCATGAGCCAAAGGATGTGAAATACACTACCAATGAAAATACAAATGCTCAGCAAAGCATTTATAAAAATAGCTATGTAGCATATCAAAATCTTGCTCACTGTGCAGAATGGCAAAAACTATGCCTTCATCATATGTTATCCCAATTATACACTGAGATCATTATATCACAACCTATGTATCCCATACATCTCACTTTGGCATCATTCCACAGGCATTTGCAGCTTAATTACACACCTTTTACAAAACAATTAACATGTAAGTGTTTTTTAGCCCTGACAACAAGCCAACCTACAAGACACCTGTCCTGAGCCCTGGCCCCCACAGGCTGAACCATGCCAGCTTTTCTGGTCAGTGTGCTTTGTGCTCATCCTCCAAAAAATCTGCCTGGAGGGACCACCAGGATCATACTGGAAGGGAGAACAAAGGTGTTTTTGGCAGCTGCCAAACCCGCAGCTACTACAGCAGGAATGGATTGTGGAGAGACAGAGGAAATGTAAAAAGAGCAAAGGTAAAGAAACCAGAAAACTAAATCCTGTTCTTCATGGGTATCTCATTAATATCCATTTTTTCAGGCAGATTCTAGGAAAAGTTAAGTGGTTCAACAGGCACCTTCTCACATTTGTTTCAGCTGTAACTTTTCCCAGATTAGACCTTGACCTTCCAAACCCAAAATTCTGTCCTGATGGATCTAAACCCAGATTATTTTACCAAGAGCTGAGATTGTTTACATCTAGCCTCTATTTATCAGTCAATGTCTACGAGAGCCAGACAATAAAAAAAGCACCATTACATCCAAAATAAGCCCTTTTTCCAGTGATCTTAGAAAATTATAACTGAAAACTGTTATTAATATTTTTTTACAATCGGGAAAAAATATTTTGTCCTGATACCATCAGAATTCTGTTGAAATGAAACAGTTTTACTGTGAGGGAAAATCTCTATGAGTAGGTACCACATTGCATGAGGTTCCCTTCTCAACAAACAAAAGTTTGGACTTGATAACAAATAATAGAAAAACGTTTGGGCACAATATTTGGTCATTTCAATTGCACTGCCATGTGTTTTCTCACATGAAAACCAAAGCAGCAATCTTGTGTTTGGGGTGGTGGTGGTGAACTTTCCTTGCCCTCACAGAGTTAGTTCCCTTTGGGTCCCAACGCTCCAGCATCAGGGCTCGACACATCAGGGACAACCTCTTGGCCATCAATGAAAATGCAGGGCTGCAGGGAAAATGCACTTTTTGCCAAAATGCTTTTGGCATGGCCTGCCTTGCTGGCTTGCCCAGCCCAAATGTCAGCTGCTGGGATTCGGGAGCTCCACGGCTGTCACCAGCCCTGCTCCGGGAAGCCACAGGCTGGTGTGACTCGTCCCGAGTGCCAGCCTGACCTGGGGCTCCAAAGTGTCCCTCCTGCCACCCAGGCAGCTCTGCTGGGAGGCTTTAATGCACTCCAGCAGCGGGAGGGAGGTGAAGAGCAGTGCAAGAATGGATCAGCCAGGGTGGGAAAACCACGCTCTGGTGGCGGGGGGGACAACTCTGCAAGCAGCATCATCTGTGTGTTGGATTCAGAGCAGATGCTCAGCTGGATCCTTAGGAAACGAGAGTGCAAGAGAGGAGGATTCATTGCTATGCCACACCATGGGATAATTGCACTTAATCACACAGAAACCAGAACCTGCAGCAACGTGTTTGAACGACTTAGGCCACGTCGTGCCCCAGCCAAACCGCTTGTAGCTATTCCTATCAGAGCCCTCTGGAATTTGTCAAGGTTACTAAGACATAAATTGTGCTAAATTAAGAAAGAAGAGTTTCTGAGATTCTGAGAAACAGAATGCCAAGACCACAAGAACTGGATGAAAGAGGGCGGTGAAGCACCTGGACTGTAACCAGTCACATTCTCTGAGAAGTGCACGCAGAACCCGTGGACAAGACAGAGGCACCAATCAAGAAATGAGTGGTTAGTGTGTGCAGTAGTTCTAGAATGTAGAAATAGTGCATAATGTAAACAATAAACAGCTTCTGCTTCATCACAGTGGTTAGTTGTCCAGGAGTCCTGATTTCCTGGAAGAACCTGCTCTGGGGTTCTGCCCTTGAGCCTGCTGAACATCCCCGTGACCATTTCTGCTTGAGCTGATCTGGTTTTTCACAGGATTGAAGCGAATAAATGACATATCTATTTATGTATTTGTCATTATTTTATGTGTTTGTTATTATTTTAATTAATTTTTAGTGCTTTTTCAGCAGCACTTTCAGGATCAATACCTTTGTGAGCCTGACAGCCTGCTTTAGCACGCCACTTTCCTATTTATCTGTAAACAGACATTTGCACAAGCCTTTGCAAAGGAATTGTGTTTATTCAGGAAAGTTTCTGTAGACACAGCCAGCATCAGCATAAGATTTAATGAACAACGTAGCAAAAAAATTCAAGGTCATTTGGGAACATAAAACAGCAATGCTGCCAGTTCTCCTGCTTTTACCTTGAGTTTTACAGTATTTGAGAGGCTTTTCATGGGAAACAAAACAAACAAAAGAAACACCCAAAAAAATCCTAAGTAAAACACACTGTATTGGTGGTTGATTTTTCATTTTTTACATGAAAATTCTGAATTCTTGATGTTGTGGGGAAAAAGAAAACTAAACTATTTTTAAGCATATGACATTTTCACAGCACTGGTTACATTTATTTACTTATTTTAAATTTCCAGAGCTAGGATAGACTGAGTTTCTACCAAATTCTCAAAAAGAGTGAGAAGGGTTTGGGTTGCAAATGCTGATCTTCTTAGACCTGGAGTTAGGCAGCGAAATACAGGAAGCCTGTGGCAGTTTTGCTACTGCCAGTAACTAAGCAGCCAATAATAGTAATAGTAGCACAGTTTTATTATTATATGCAACAAAAATATGTATTTTCTTAACTAGAAGCTACTCCGTCAATAAAGCTTTCAGAGTTTAAACTCCCCACCAAAATCAGCACAAGAGGAGACAGCAGAGAGCTCCTGCTAAAAGCCATTTAGATTATTCTCCAAAGGCAAAAAAAAAACAAAAACAAAAACAAAAA
>VXBC01006602.1:112923-125735 GCA_013399945.1 Ploceus nigricollis
TGATCTGCCCTCTCAAAAATTAAAAGTAAATTCAAAATAAATTTTACGTATTAAAATTTTTGTATTGTGATCTTCTTTTCGAGGTGATTTTATGGGTTTTACCCTAAAAAAAGTCTTGGGTACATTGCTGCTTTTGGTTGATAACAGTATTTTTATGAAAGGTGAAATTTAACACTGAGTGCCAGTTTGTGGAAATAAATACACTTGATTTCCAAGCATATGCTGGTCTAAATGATATTAGAATTAAAATAAGGGCAGAAAAAACCCCAGAGAATTATTCCAATCCAAATGAAGAAAATAGGAAAGAATTTTAAATGGAACTATTTAAAAATTAAATAAAAGGCAGGTAAATTGCTATTTTAGCAGTTTGGTTAAAAAAAAAAAGAACTTACAAGGAAATATTCCTGAAAATAGAGTATTTCAAAATTTCATTTTCCAGTAAAACATTCTTTTTTTAGACCTGCTTATAGAATAAGTAATATTAATGTAAATAATGAATGTCACCCAGAGAGGTGACAACCCTCCTGCTGTGGAACTGCCAAGGGATGTGGCCAGGCACCCACTCAAGCTGGACAGGGGAGAGAAACTCTAACAAAAGGTTGAGATCACTCACAAAATATCACAGGCAAAACAGGCTCGAATTAGAGGTATTAACTGAGTTTATTACTGACAAAAGCAGAGCAGGATAATGAGAAGTAAAAAAAAAAATCTTAACAAACACCTTCCCTTCACCTTTCCCTCACAGAAGGGCAAACATTTATTTCTATATCGAAATTCTCTGACTGGGATGCTCATTCCAGATACAATTTATTAAAAAACCACAAACCATGAAAACAGATGCGTTTGTACACCAGAAATAAAAGCAGGTAATTCTTCAAAAAGCTGAGAGAAAACAAATATTTTTATTTCTGTCAGTAATGTAACAAATTTGCTGCATTTCCAACGAGACCAAGAACAACCTTTTCCACACGCAGAGGGGCAAGATCTTACCAAGCATTCACCCAGAACTAATGTCACAGTACCAATTCCCAGGGGCTGCTCATTAAAATATCATAGCACTAATAGAGAGGGCATAAAATACACATTTTCCTAAATTCTTCAAATGCCAGCAAGATGCAGAAATGCCTCTCAGGATCTCACTGAAGAGAAAGGGAGTTACAGCTGGAACACAAACAGCACAGGATTTCTTTTCACTCTGCTGACCCCACATGACCTTGCATCATCCTGGATCCTTGGCTTGAATTTGGAGCCCGTGCCAAGTCCTGAGCTGGTTTCAGTGGCCATGGCCAAGCTAGCTGGCCATTCAGCAGGGGAAGGGGGACAATTTCCCTACCTACCTATCCAAACACTTACATTTTTTCTAACTTAATAATATAATTATTTTACCCAGAACCACATGGGGGCAAAAAAAAAAAAATACTGTCTTCTTTATATGACAAGGAGAGAACCCTGCATGCACATCCAGTCCTCTGGAATGTTTCCCTGAAGGAGCCCAAATACACCTTTACCCCTGCAGCAACCAGCTCTGCTCATTCTGCCAGCTTTAATGTGGCATGCACATTCTTCTCTCTCTCAGGATTTTTTCATAGAGGAGCACAGAGAGAAGAAAGAGAAAGCAATTTCTATTTCTGCTCCTTGTTTCCCCCATGTGGAATGTGTTTGGAGAATTGTTTACCTGGGGTGATTGGTTCATTGGATTCTGGTGAGGATTGTTTAGGTCTGGTGGCCAGTCATGTCCACCTGTGTCTGNTTTATGCTTGTTTTCTGTGGTGTGCTCTCATCTGTCTGCTCTCCAGTGCAGGTTTTGAGTAACATTAAAAGCAATACTGTGCCATGAGTGAAGTCACAGCTGGACAATTCACATGGCTCTAGAGAGGAACATTCTGGAGCTCTTTTGCCCTGTCCCTGTGCAGCCCAGCTTTGCCACAGCATCTGCTTCACCCTGCAATGACCATTTTTCCCCTGCTCATTCATGCTGCAAAACAAATTTCTCCCCTAGGACAGACATTTTTCCAGCCTGAGATGTTACATGTGCTCCTAAAGCAGCCACAGAAGCCCTTCAGTGAGCTGTCAGACTGGCCAAAACCTACAGGTCCCACACCCCCAGCAGGAGTCAATCAGCCAGAAGCCTGGGGAGAAAAAAGTGAGGAAAATCAGGTCACACCAATAAAACCTCACCTTTACTCCAGGTCTGATCCACACAGCCTGATGTCTTCAATGCAGCAGAAAATCCAGCCTTTACTCAAACCAGGTCATTTCTTTTGGGGGGAGAAGGGGACACTGTGGCCCAGGGAGGAGTTTCTGCCCAGAAATTCCCAGCCCAGCAGCTCTGAGCAGTGCTGCTGTCACCTTGGAAGGGCAGCCCCAGCACCTGCCTCTCCTGATTTACAGCCCTGCCCTCAACAATTCCCTGGCAAACATTTACAACAAGGCAGCTAATTATGGGAGTGGATAAGCTGGAGGTGAATCCTCCTCAGGGGGCAGCTCACCTTCTTGCCTCGATGAAGCTCACTAATAGGTTTAGTAGGTTATTATTAAAAAGATTTTCTGTGTGAGGGATTTTCTTTATAATCCACAGTCCCAGGGCACAGAGAAAACACACTTTCCCAATTAGTTAATAACCATTATTTTATTTTTCAAACCGCCTAAGTAGCCACAGGACGATAAAAATCTGCATTAAATGAGTCATTTATGCTCACACACCTGCTTCTAGAGAGCACCCCACAGCAGAGTGCCACAGAGCAAGCACACCAAAACGACATCAAAGGGAGCTGTAAGAGCCAGAAGCCCAGTTTTGCTCTGATTCAAGACAAAGAAAATTCACAGGTCTAACCTCTAGGTACAGAGAAGGTAAAATACATTTATATTTATCACCTGCCATTCCTTGTTTGCTCATCAAAAGCTGGGTGTTGCTTGTATCAGTCAAAGAGCAAAGTGACTCTTTGCTCTTAACAATTACAATACTTTGTAATTATTTGCTTTGTAAGAGCAAAGTACAATTACAATTGTACAAAAAAGTACAATTACAANTAAGAGCAAAGTGACTCTCTGCTCCTAAAAGAGCAAAGTACAATTACAGTTGTACAAAAAAGTACAATTACAATACTGTATTTTCTCCTAAATGGCAGTACCATTTGTTGTAACTTATTCAAAAGCAAATGTAATTCACACATTTCTTGCACATCTTTCTGCGGATCCACAGACAACTACAAATACGTCCTGAGAAAAACACCTCAAATTTCTCCAAAAATCAGTAAAATAAGTAAAGCATATGAAAAATTAGAAAGAAAATTGTTAAAACTTGGTTCTTTCTTTTCAGTTTAGCAGGCATAAAGCCCACCAGCTCATTAGGCAGAAGTAAGATTGTTTTCCCACCATCATTAATACATCTTCATGAGTCCTTAGCAAATTGAATGCAATTTTAAAAATCATCTGCCACTTGTATTGGCAAAATACAAGAATGTAGGAAATACTTCAGAAACTGCTTTTCTAGAGAGAAGTCATTTCATTTTGGACAAAGTGAGTGACTGTTGTGCACACTCAAAGGCCTAAGAACATTCCTCTCTGAAGCACAAATACACCTTGGCCATGGCTTACATTTTTCTCAGCAACCTAAGGCCAAACTAACCCACAAAACCCTGAGGTGAAGGGGGTTATACAAATCTGAACTGCCCCTCTGCCTTTTGCCTCTAGAGCAACTCTGCAGCAGGGCACAGGCGTTTTTTACAACGCCAGGAAGAGTTTTCACTGTATTAATCCAAAGAAAAATGGGAAATTCAAATATTTTCTGCTTAGACCAACGACCCCAGAAGTGCTCAAACTTCACTGGAAGTTTAGAGTGTAGCAGTATCACCCACGTTTCAGGCAGACAGCCTGAAGCTCTCAGTCATGGCATTAAACACACCTTGGGGTGCAGGGATGGTCTACATCATGCTTGATTGAGCTAAATATACAAAAACATGGTTTATTATTTCTTCACCTTTTAAATTTGTAGTTACAGCAACATATAAAAACTTCAGAAGTAAGGTGAGGTGGAGGGGTGATTTGACTTCAGGATAACCCTGGGTTATTATTATAACCCTTTTATTCCTGGGCTACACAGAGCAGGTCTTCCCCCCTCCATCTGGGGAGGATTAAAATTCTTAAAACCTCTGTGATGCTGGAGTTTGCCCCGATTCTCCTTCCTTCAAAAGAACCACACATGGACCACACCAGCTCTTCTCAGGCACTTCAGCTCATTCCTCCAGCCTGACTTGCAGGAATTCTGAAGGAACCACAGCTTGGTCCTTCAGCAGCTGCGCCTCACGTTTCCATGTAATGGCTGGAGAGAGGTGGGAAAGATCCCAAAGGGTTTTCTGAGCAGGACAAAGGAACTGAAGAACTGTGGGGCTGAGGAGTGGTCACTGTCCTCCTCTCCCAAACACAGAGACCAGACAGGTCCCATTCCTGAGACCCCACCTCTCCACAGCAGCTCTGCTGAAGGCAAAAGGGACAACTGGTGCTGAGTGCATTTCTTTGTTGTAGAATGAGAAAAGAAAAGGAGTAAATGCTAAAAATACTTACAAAATGCTAGAAGAGTGACTCATGCCCACTGCTGAACCCCTGCCAAACCTTTGCAATACTCCCTCACACATCTGACCCACTCCCAATGATTCTTTTTGCAGGAAAGAGCCCCAGATGTGACAGATGCTGTGCTCTCCCAGCCGTGCCGCACCGGCACCTCGGGGACACCGCAAGGTCACGGCGCGGCAAACGCAGGGACCAGGCTCAGCCACCAGAGCCTGGCACAGCTGCCCACCAGCCCAACTGCAAGATGGTTTTATCTTAAAACAAAACTCCTCTCACTCACTCACATCCTCCAACCCACGCTCCCACATGTTGGAGCCCTGGCTGCTGAGAATTTCAGACTTTCTGTGCTGGCAGGCACTGACCCCCAAGAGAACACTGCATTGACCTGAGGCTGTGGAGAAGCTTCCAAAATGGAATGACAGAACTGGGATTGTGCGTGTGGAGTTTGAATAGAAGTGTGTAACACCACAGGGTGGAAAACTCAGAGTTTAAGGGTTTAGAATACAGTAATATATATAAAGCAAGATGGAGGGTTTAGGGCAGAGGCTGGTCCTTCACCTTCTTCTCCATGGGTTTGGGTGGTTTTGTGTAATTGAATAAAAAAAGTCACATTGCAGGCCATGGGTGGTTGGTTATTGGGTTAAAAGTACAAATAATTTAGGTGTCATTTCTTAATTGGACAGTTTATCCTGAAAAGACCTTGTAGAGAGATATGGGGCCATTTTGTAGCTTGTTAGTGAAGTGCTGTAGAACTCATAGCTTGTGAGACTGGAACACAGACAAGAACTAATAAACACCAGAGTCCAAACACAAAATATTGTCTCACGGTTTAATCCCAACCCTGACCAAGGCAGAAAAAGAAGATAAAACTCAACACCCACACGTGCCCAGAGGAGTGTGACGAAGACCTGTTGACAAAGAGCTCAGTGACTCCCTGTTTTCAGTATGCCCTTTGTTTCAGTCTGGGTAAATCCCTCCTCACTGGCGTGTCCTGAGATGTGTTTCACTCCGGCCCCTTTTTTCTGCCATCCCTTCTGCCCCCGGACACCCCCACTCTCACACCAATCTCACCCTGTAACAGAGCACCATGAAAACATCTGCTCCAGATTTACACTTTGCACTGTGATATCCCTGACACAATATTCCATAACACATTTCTCTTGAGCTCACTCGATGCTTTTTCCAGCACAAATCCTGAAAAGGCAAGGAAATGCCAAACAAGTGGGAGCTTTCTAGTAGGTGTTTTATTGGGACACACAAGACAGATGATGGACTTTGGACCTGGTTTGCATAAGAGATTTGATAAACAAGATGCCCTGGCAAGAGCAAACAGAACTTTGAGGATTAAATCAAGATTGCAAGAAGATTAAATCAGACTGACTTACCAGAAAAAGAAAATTACATCAAACTCTGTGAGCAAGAGATGTTGTAAAGCTCATAAGTTCGTTCATGTGATGATTAACCCAATCATTGTATTAAAACATTACTAGCCTTTCTAAAATAGTAGATAAGCATAGGTATTCCACAATAAATTTGGATTCTTTTGACCATCTCACAGTCTCCCCATCTCTCTCATCATCCCCGACAGTGTCTCACCTAGAACAGTCAGTGAGACCAGCATGAAGGAAGACTGATGGTGAGTGAGCAACTCAAGACTAATTTATTATCACATCATCCTTCCCCAATTATCTTATAAAAGGACTGCCAATTAGGTCAAAACAAGATGAACTTCAGAGATTTTCCTCAATTACCACTTATTTACTGGCCTGCCAGACTCAGAGGCCACACAAAGGCAGGTTTTCTGTGGAAAACCTGAGACTCTGAAACACAGCAGATTGCTGACAACAGCCTTCCCCTCACTGATAAAAAATGGATTTTAAATCTTGCCTGGTGGCTTCAAGACAATTATGAACAAATAAAATGGGTACATTGATTAAAATGAAATTTAATGGAAATATAAAATATTAGTAAGTCTGAAGAGCTTCTCACAACAATACATCTGATGTTATCTGGCAATAATTTTAATACATAGGAAGCCTGAAGGAGAGCAAAGTACTCAATGGCAAAAGAACCTCTCCAGTCAAACACTGAACTTGTAATCCCAGCTTTAGAACACAGCAGCAACAGACTTAGTTTCAAAATTAAAAAAAAAATCACTGATGAATACAGAGAAAATATATTGTGATCCTCATAAACAACAAAACCAGTGACATTCAAGGTATGTAAAAAAATGAGTGAAACTTCAGTATCCTAATAGAAACAATTCCATAATTCATTTGTAAGTGTTCCTTTATTTTTTACACATCCTGTAATGGTAATTCACAAGGAAAATCATGGATTGGTGAATTCAATAATCATGTTGTGTGCAAAACGAAGCAGATGTTAATCCAGTAACGTATTCCTCTGTATGCAACACCACGCTGATCCTTTCATAAAGTGGCATTTCAAAGCATGAACTACCATTACAAAGTTCTGTTATTTGGTTATTTATATATGTTATTTATTTCTGACCCAGCTGGCAGGGTGACTTCTCAAGGGTCTCACAGCAAGTCAGAGGACAACACATGCAACACCAAAGGCTGAGTCTTCACTCAGAGCCCTGGGTCTGAGCAGCTCAATGCCATGTTTTCCCTTTCTGGTATTTCTACTGACATGACAAAGATTTTGTACAACAGTGCTGAATATCACATTTAATCAAAGACTGAAACCTGATGTTATAAATGTTACTCAAATTGGAAAGTCGAGTGTTCCAAAATTAGAAAATGCTCCTCTTACAACAGCCTTTGATTGCAGACCCTTTCCTCCAAATCCTTGCCTCATTCAGCAGAGGAACTGGATAGCAATCAGGAATTAAGATGTCAGTTCATGGTTTTTTTAAATCATCCCCTTCACACCATACATTTGCCACATTTGCTGCCTGCACCATGTTTCAGTCATGAGTTCCTGTTTCCTGTTTATCACCGAAGATGCTGTCCCTAACAAAATTGTCTCAGCCATTCCCTAAATGAAAAAAAATGGAGTTTTCACATCAAGAATCTGAGGTACAGTAAAATTAATGCCAAAATTCATCCTCTCCTCGCTGCTTTTGGATATAAAGTTGGCACCCGAAGAAACTGATTTTTCCGAGTCTGTTGCTTTTGGCGTGTCAGAGTCCAAAACAGATACTAAATATTCCTTTTCTATATTGTCTTTTAAAGACAATATAGAAAATGGTTTTTTCCTGTCTTGTTTTAAGACAGGAAAATGTAAATAGAAATGTAACTGACATAAGTACGTGGTATCAGGAAACTGAAAGGTCTCAAATCCTGTACATGTTTCATGCCTTAAAGAGCAATCCACCTCTTTCTCTCTCTCGAAAGGTCCTGAAAGATGTTCTAATTCATACCTGTCTAACTCTACTCTGAGCACCTGTATTCATGCATTTAGCTTTGCAAGCTGCTGCTCTTCTTTCAGATCTAAAAGATGCAGAAAGGCTTGTGCATCTAAAACAGGAATTCTGTCAGCTCTGCAAGTTGTTCCCAATAAAACATCTCATCTACAAACATTGTCCTGCTTATAACCCTACACCATCCCCGTTGCAGTAGTGCCAACAACAAGGGGAGTTTAAAAAGCACAAGGATCGTTACACAGAAAAAAGAATCTGTGAGATGATCTTTTTTCCTCCATCCTTTTATATCCATCAGAGGTTTTGCATACATTTGATGGGCAAAAGCATCAGCAGAACCCTAAAAAAAAACCCTAAACCCTAATAAGAAAAAGGCACAGGGAAGGGATATATAAACTCACACTTATCCAGATCTGTACACACAGTAAAGAAGAAATTTTTCCCTCTTGGTCTGTGAATTACAAAACACCAAAATCTTATTGAAAATGATCCTAGGATTTGCATCCTTTAAAAAAAAAAAACAAACCTTAAAATTGTAAGTATGGAGAGCAATATGCTCCACAGCTAGTTCCAGTGAAGCTGGTGCTACATGGGAGAGTTGTAAACATTTCTGCTGAATTAGGGAAAAGTCAGCTATTGATTGCAAGGGGTTAAAAATAGCTAAGTCAAGTGATTAAAAAACCATTAGTATTTGTATTTCCCCTTGTTCCTGTTGAATGCAACAAATATCTCATTTAGCAGAAATATTCATGGGTAAGAGATGATTTCTCTGCAGAAGAAAGTGAGACAAATGGCATATTTTTAGGAAACGCTATTAATTTCCAGAGTGGGTTTTGATGTGCCTCTGAATAGCCATATTTCTGGCTTGCCCACAGTTACAAAAATCAGTGCTTTCCTAGAGGAGTCTGACTTGATGGATGTGCTTCATTTTTCATACCACTCAGCCTTAAACCAGGAGGCGTGATTGGTATCCCTCCCTTCAAAAGACTTTCACATCTCCAAGCAATTCTTTCATTTCAGTATCACCACAAAGTGTTTATGAAGTAAACAAGTACAATGCAAGCCAACAGCATATTTGGAATATGTAAGAATGTGACAAGCTATTCAGACTTACTAATATGTTATATTTCCATTAATTTCATTTTAATCAACGTACCCGTTTTATTTGTTTGCAATTGTCTTGAAGCCACCAGATGAGATTTAATTTTTTAAATTGAATGTAGAGCTACCTCTGCTCCACACACTGAAATCAGGAGAGGTAGGATCAAAGCTGCTGTATTAGTCACTCCCACTAGGTAAAACTGGCCAGATTTTATCTGTCATAAATCAGTGTAAATCCACTGATGGTCACAGCATGCCAAGAAAAGACCTGTCAACTTCAATATTGTTTCATAATCACTTAAAGAAGTACATATTCTTCATGGAAGCAAGAGCATTGTGTTCTGCTGCAATTATTTAGCACTTTAATGATGCTGTTACTTGTGATCACTTGTTACTTGATTGGAAAGCATTAATGTTAAGAGAAGAATTTGTGATTTCCCTTTGGAATTTATTTAAATGTTTAAAAAAAGAGCAAAGAGGGATTCCTTTGGAGCCAGTCCTGCCTGTGGTACTTGAGCAGCACTGATGGCATGGCCAGTGAGGTTGTGGTCCCTTTTCTATTCCCAGGGAAGGAGGCTGTGCCCAGGCAAAGAGAGTTCTCCTGAGCCAGGGCAGGGGGAAAGCAGGGGGGACAGGCAGGCCAGAAGGAGATGGGGGAGCACGTGGGTGGTGTGTGCAGGCAGGGAAAGTGTGAGAAAAGAACTGGTGCAGTGGGATCAGAATTATGCATCCACATATTTTATCCAAATCGTTCCTGAGCACAAGCTGGAGTAACCCTTCCTGCATGCACCCTGACAGTAAAGCCCTAAAACCAACCTCACTGGGGGCACAGCAGTGAAATAAGAAGGAAGGTTTAGGCTTAAACTGGCAAGCTGGAAAACAGCTGGAGTGCTCTCTGACACTAGGTGATGGATTTGTTATTAATGGAAAGGATTGAATGGAATGCATCTTTAAAAAGCAGGTGAGAGAGCACGTGAGAAAGTCTTAAAAAAACTCCCAGTCCTCCTCAGAGGGAAGTAGACATTTTCACAAAATGCACAGACATAATACCAAAAAAAAAAAAACCTATTAAATTATTTATTAGAGAAACACAAGCTAAATCAGAATGTGAAGAGACTCAGATTTTCCTCTCAGGCTGTGAGATGAAGATTTTCAGGGCAGCAGCTTGGCTTGCATTTTGAGAGTCAGAGCAAGCAGATATTCACCTGCATGCTGCCAGCTAAAAGTGCACATGCTGCAATTATATTCCACTTCAAAAGGTGTTTTTTAAATGTCTTAGAAATTCACTTTCCTGCATCAAAGTCACAGAAAGCTTCAGTACTGCAACAGCCTCTGCAAATATGAAACCTTGCCCTGTTACATCAGCTCCTATAAATCTGAGACTCATAAATCAAAACTCTGATACCTTTTCTATGAAATACAAACAGGCTTTAATTAAGTGTGCAGTAGTTAGATCAAGAGATCAAAGGTACTTTCATTTTGTGTATCCTGTATTCCCATCACCCAAGGGAATTGCGTGAGAGATTTCTGCAAATCTGAAATGGATTTTGGACTCCAGGGTTCAGCTTTGGACAATAATTCCTTGTGTGAGCCTCTGGACAGTATTTAATCTCTTCATGTTTTTGTGCCCCACTTGCAGTAGGTGTAAAGAGTGACCATGTGAGAGGCAGTGGTCTCCTTTGAATTATTTTAATATTTCCAGAAGTTCAGTGAAATTCTTGAATACAGGGATGAATAAAGGGGTTTGCACACATCCTCATGGCAAACCTGTACCTGAGGTAGAAGAGTGAGGTATTTCTGAGAGGACTGGGGGTTTATTAGGAGAGGGATCTGCCAGCCAGGCTAACTGCCTGGTGGAACAAAGATCTCTCCAACCAGGGCTGTGATAGGGAGACACACCAAACGAGAAAGAGGCAAAAAAAGAAATTCTAAATGTGTAAAATAATTAGTTCTCAAAGTTACTGCAGAAACACTGATGCATAAAAATTCAGCAGCACAAAACTCAGATTGTGATCTGTTTATTCCAGAAGGTTTCTGTTTACCAGAGTGACCCAGATGACCAGTTAGTATAGCAAACACTTCCATGCAGTTCCCTGGAAAACAGCTGATGGTAATGAATAAGGCACAAAGTAAACATATCTTACAGGAAATCCACTCATCACACACAGCTTTAGAGCTGCTGTTATAAATCCACTGCAAACAGCCAAAACTCCCCTCAGCCAAAAAAGAATCTGCCCAAAGCATCTAAAATTTGCAGGAGGTTATAGGAGGTCTGTCCTGATGGGATTAACAGCCTAGGTCTGTGCTCAGAACATTTCTATCGTCAAAAAATGTAAATTTGGTCTTTGAAGTGGTCTTCCTGTAACGAACTTCATTGGTTTTTAACCAAAGGCTATAGAAACTGCAACACACAGAAATTGTAAAAATCAGTTTTCAGTTGAACCCTTGATGCTGTGACTGAGGCAACAATATTCCATGCTCTGGATGAAAGGGAGTAATAATTTAGTATTGGAAGACACAAAAGGATTCATTTTGCAGCAGGCAAGATCCAACCAGCATTCAAATGATTTATTTTATGGCCTTAAACAAATAAATATTGAATAAGTAAAGAAAAAAACCTTTTTTTGATTTTATTTTCAAAGCAACTCTGAAATGGCTGTTTGGGGGAGTTTGTTGTAATGTCATTTTTACTGAATTGTTACATTTTACTGAGTTGCTGCTACAAAGAGATGGAGTCAACATCCCTGTCAAGAAGATGCATATCTTCATGTCTTCATCCCATTGCTAAGGAAATATTTTTATTTTTATATATAAGCCATTCTGGGGGAAAAGCTTTGACTTTTCAGCCCTTTCAGCCTTGCAGATGGCAACAAAAAGAAATGAGTCTGGACCCCACCAAGCCTAAGACCAGCTGTGCAGCAGGATTCTCCTGTTCAGACAGAGAAGGAACCATAATTCACCTGTACTTTCAGCCATTCTGTCACAACAATTGCAAAGCATTATTTCAAAGTGGTGAGTAAGGAAGCAAAGCCAGTGAATCCTAATCCATGGATTAATGGAAGTTTTATGGCACCACTGAGCTGGTTTTGGCTGCCCTTCTACTTATAAAGCCTCCCTACTGGCAAATATTGTCTGAAAATTACCAACTGTATGTACATCACAAAACAGTACCATGGTAATAGGTAGATCAAATTTGTATTTATCTATTCTGTGCAGGAAAAGAAAAAAATCTGCAGCAAGAGAAGGCATTAAAGGGAAAAAGTTGTGCTAACAGAGACTTTACTGCTTCCCAGGAGCACAGATTAACACCTAGGGTAGCTGCTGAGTGGGAAGTTGCCTAACAGGCAACAGCAAGTGAGTTGGTAGATGTGTCACTAGAGCTCCATCAGCAGCTGTGTAATGCAAAGATTAGATATTGGTTACATTTTGTCAGCCTTCCCCAAAGGACTTAGAGCTCTGCTTCTGTCCCCGGGCTAGAACATAATCACCATCCAGCCAGAAATCTGCATTCTGTGGTGCACTGGCACGTACCCACAGTGGGATGGAGAAACCTGTTAGTCACAGCACAGAAGATGCATCTGTGAGATGAAAGGGAGCTGTGGAAGGGCTCAGGAGTTAGGAGCAATAAATAAGATGCTTGTTCTGTTACCAGACACTGATTCGTTCTTCCTACCTCTCTACATTATCAAAATTACTATTACAGGCAAAGAGTGCAGCATTAGGTAATACCCTCTTAGACATAATAATAATAATAATA